>JAYXIM010051863.1:0-27327 GCA_037575425.1 Anastrepha fraterculus | reverse complement strand
GTGATATTTTGAAATGATTGTATGGAAAACCCCCAGGGGAGTTCCAGATGGTGTGCCACTGGCATGGGTGGATCGGCCGTCCAAAGTTAGTGGGGGTCGGTCATACATTTGGACTCGATTGGAGCACTCTAAATGGGTCAAAGTGGGATTTTTCGTTCGACCCAAATTGGGGGACATCAGTATTCCTACTCAATTGCCTACTTAGTCCAAAGAAACACTTGTTGGCAAAAGATATGCTCCGTTGGATTTCAAGGCTGACATTGTTATCGGTGTTAGTGCTGGTTCCTAAATAAACGAAGTCTTTTACAATCTCGAAATCATAACAGTCAAGAGTGACGAGGGTGCCGACTGTTAATTTGATGACAGGAGGTACTTCCTTTTGTCCTCTTTCACCACCTGACCTTCGCCCTGCTTCTTTATCCAGTTTGGAAAAGGCATAACTAACAGCGCGGTTGTTAAGGCCTATCAATATCACCGGCATACACCAGCAATTGTACGCTTTCATAAAAAATTGGATATTATCGGGAAAGAGTTTTTATTAAAATTTTTTATTTATCTATTTTAGAGCTTTTATTATTTAAAAATTTCCGTTAAAATAATAATTTTTTTACTTATGTAGTGTACGTACCTATAAATTTTCGATCTCTGAAGATGAAAGTAGGTATGTGAAGGATTTTCCAATAACAGGTGTTAGTTTGAATAGCCCGCTATTTCGGTAGATGTCACTTTTGAAGCTGTCATTTTTTTATATTTGACAAATAGAAACTAAGCAATGAATAAAAATGGAACGATACACGCTTAAATAACGCATTGAAATTATTTAAATTCACTATAAAAAAGATGAAAATTTGGCAGAGACGGTTCGTAAAACTCTAACATTTTTGGGTCATCGTGAAGCACCTTGTCGGACCGCAATACAGAAATTGGTGAAAAAATTCGAACTGTTGGCACAAGTAAGTGATGTGAAGAATAAAACCCGTGCACGTCGCTCAAGAACAGTCGAAAATATTGCTGTTGTAGCCGAAAGATTTGAAAAAAACCCAGGTTTGTCCATTTCTCGTCGTTCTTTGGAATTAGGCATTACACAAAGGTCATTACACCGTATTTTGCATAAAGATTTGGGTCTTAAGGCATATAAAGTCCAGTTAACACAAGAACTTAAGCCGACCGATCATCAACAACGTCGTGTCTTTGCTGATTGGGTCGTTGAAATGCATGTAAATGATCCGGAATTTCATCGAAAAATCATCTTGAGTGATGAGGCCCATTTCCACCTCAGTGGCTTCGTCAACAAGCAAACTTGTTGGATCTGGGGCTCAGAAAATCCAAGAGTTATTATTGAAAAGCTTCTCTATCCTCAACGTGTGACTGTTTGGAGTCCGGCGGAGTCATTGGACCTTACGTTTTCGAAAATGGAACAACAGTTACGGTGAGTGAATTACGATATCGAGAAATGATTAACGATTTTTTATGGCCGGAATTGGATGGTATTGATCTGGACAACGTTTATTTTCAACAAGATGGCGCTATGTGCCACACAAGCAACGAAACCATTAATATTTTATCAAAATATTATAACATCTCTTATTAGAAAACCCTTTATTTGCAGTTTTAGATTGTTTATATGTTTGGCAATTTGCATTGATTTCGAGATAGCTCGGCATAACTCATCTAAGTACCTATTGTAATATTTTCTCCTCTACCATTGCCAGTTTAAAGAATTCATAAACGAAATGGAGAGTAAATATTCCCACCTCCTTCTTCATAATAAAAAAGCCAATGGCTTTTTAAAGGTAAAGTGTTGAAACGTGTTGATTTGTGCTTGAATCAAATAAATAATATATTTGTAAATGGAAGAGGAATTAAATCACCCAATAGAGAACGACAAAAGGTTGCAAAAATTGTACTATATGGTAGATATCAAGCGAAATTAAATAAACTGAATCAAATATGCAAGCAAAGGGAAACCCAACCCATGTTTTGGTAGAAGAATCTGTTTGTTTTGAAGAAAAATTAATTCTTTCAGAAGATATTCAGCGCGTTAAATTACTTCATTTTCAATTTCTAAAGCAATATCGATATAAAACCAATGCAACTGTTCACGCGAATTACTTAAACACAGTTATAAAAAAAAATTAATGAAGAATTTGCTGATGGATTTGAGCAATTCAAAAGCACTCTAGCAGTGATAGTAAATCCGCTCAACACAAATAGTAACAAAATCTTCATTCAGCCATTTGGAATAGATACTGGATCTCTAGAAATGCAATTGATCGATTTAAAAAGTAAAGCTTTGGGGAGTTCAAAATTTACAGAATTGAAAAGCAAATTATATTCGACGCACGGAATAGTCTTCGAGATTGCTACAGTGAGGTGAAGAGGTAGCCATCTTCAGATCGTCATATTCGTGCGAGCAAGCGTTCGCTTGGATGAATATAATTAAAAGTAAAGTAAGAAGCCAACTAATAAATGAAAATTTAGAGTCGTGTTTAAAGCTTAAATCAACAAGTTATGAGCAAAATTTATCCAAACTTTCTAAAACTATGCAAAACCATTGCTTTCATTGAATTTGTTTGCTCAATTATTTGTTATTGAAGTGCAAGTTTGTGTTGTAAATAAATATTGAATTCTTAATTTTGTATTTAAATAATAAGTAATTATCTAATAGTACCACATATATATTATATATTATCTAATTGGTTGTAAAAAACACTACGCATATACATAAACATAAGTAGATATCTTTCTTATGAATGAATAAATTATTATTTTTTATCAAAAAACTTTATTTATGCGCGTACTATTCGCAAGAAAAAATGTACCCTTCCGACTCAAAAGGTGGTCGACCACTGGCCTACTTCATAATTGTCAAATATGCTTATGCCATTTGCAAAAATTATAAATCTTCCGATAGGGTGATTAATTTTGCGCCGCCTTGCATTTTTCTTTTACAAGAAGTATTTGAATTATGTTTTGCGGGAACTTGCATTCATAACTCTACAGAAAATGCAAAGATTTTGCACAACACTGTAGTTGCGTGCGTAAGTACGTATTTGTGAGTAAACTGCCTTATCACGCCAATTTCAAGTGCAGCTAGAACAACACCTAAACAGATTGAAATGTTTTTCTTTTTGCGAAATTTATATACATTATTTTCTTACCGCACTCTGACGTCATAAATTCGCTGAAAAAAAAAAAAAGTAAACTAGATTGTTAAGTGATAAAGTAAAATGTGCGTTTTACTAATGAATTATGGCATCAAAATATACAAAGGTTGAGGAATTGCGTTTGAACGATGCAGTCGCATTCTAGCCTTGATCCCGGTGGTCCTCTATTATGCGCAATAACTAATTTTAATTTTATCAAGAAAACAATCAAAGAAAAATACACGTAAAGGAATAAATATATATGAGTCAAACCACGTCAAGTGGGCCCCGAATTTTCCATCAAATTCCCGATTTTAAAATCAAATGCATTTTTGGATAGAGAATTTGTCACATAATAATTGCTGTGAATAGTTTTTTTTAATTTCGCTTTTTGTTTAAGTTATTAACAATTGCATTTTTTTGCATGATATTCTTGTAAAATCAATATCTCAGAAACTACAATTGATAATTTGATGAAATTTATTTCGGTTACCGAAAAATGTTTACTCTACCGATTTAACGTTCAAAGACTGTGTATTTGTTGAAACAATAATTTTTAGCAATAATTTTTATGAAAAATCGCAATTATTTTTGCGTTCTTCACGCTCTAAATGGGCAACATTACAGTCAGATTAAGCGCACAATGCTTACCTTTAATAATCTGTAAAAAAAACTTTGTTCATCCAATCCGTTCTGAAGATATCGAATTTTTTGTCAGTCGAGGCACTACGCACGAAAACGAACTTGCATGAACATGGCTGTGCAGAGTCGTATCCGTTCTGAAGATAGAATTTTTTGTGCAACGCGACGCGCTTCACAGTTGGCCATGCATTGTCCCGTGGGATCATACGCTAAAAATGCATTTGATTTTAAAATCGGGAATTTGATGGAAAATTCGGGGCCCACTTGACGTGGTTTGACTCATATATATATATTTCTCACCAAAGTTTTAAATAATAATAAATTAAAATTGAGCAACTAATTAAGCGAGATAGTTTTAACTTGGCAATGCTCCCAGCGAATTTTTAAATCACCTTGGCTGACTTTGAAGTGACAAATTCACTTTCACTAGTTTTTCTTATTCGCTATTGGTTCCTCTAAAAGGCACTGAGAGTGTACCACGGTTATTGAAAAAGAATAAATACAAAAATACCAGCCTGCTTTTATTTCATTACCAAGGAATTTCCATACTCTAAGAAGCCGCTATTACATTTCCACCTATGTTAAGGCAGTGAGTTCTTTGTATTTCTATATGTATACTTACTTATTTACATACATATGTACGCACAATACACAACTGGTCGGGCTAACCTGTGAATTTTTATTTCTATTTTTATTTTATAAATATTTCGAAGGTCGTTAGTAGACTGCCTTAAGTTCGGAAAGCGTTGCATGCTTTTTATATTTATTATACGTATATCTGTACTGCCTACATAGGTATGGTTTTGAAATTACTTTCTATGAACACTTTACCTGCTTTCTCAACATCTGCTTTTACACCTTTATAATTTTGTGCGTTTTTTTAAAGGACCTGCTTTTATCTCAACAGATATCCTATTTAGTAGTGGAAGACTATTAATATTTAACATACTTATCATTCATATAATTCTAAAAATAAATGTTAATTTCTCGCGATAAGGGGATGTACGCACACGATGGCGCCAATTAATCGTATTTGACCCTTGTGAACTTTTCAACTGTAGTATACAAACAGCCTGAGTGGAGTGGAGCACGTGAAGATTAAAATAAAGATTTCCATCAATCAAAACAATTTTTTGTTTAGTAAAACAGATATTCAACAACAAAATTGGATGATAAATTTTGTGCCATCTTGTACATAGTGAATGTACTGTTGTTGTTGTTTTTGTAGCACCATACTTACATACGGGGAATGCTGCTGGAGTGACAGTCCTTGGCCGGATATAAATCCGAATGTACTATATTAGGGTGGTTCAATTTGGTTTGACAAACAAACATTGACAAGTAGATGCAAATTATTCCCCATGGAAACTAAGAAAATGCAATGAATAACGAAATATATATTAATGGAGGTAGGTGAAATGGTTAAAGTGCCAGTCTGGCACTCCTCAAGTAGCACTAAAGCTCCGTTTTGATACCATCGTGAAACATCCAACAGGCAGACATCTACAGTCAGCCAGAGCTGTTGATGTAACGGAGAAGATTGATGGGATTCGGGTTGGCGCACTGCCCCAGGCTGTCGAAGAAAGGAGCACCCAGTGATCTTAGTCGTTTAGCTGCCAAACCCGGGTTCTGCAACAGCTTTTGCAATGGGGGTTAAATGGTAACCCTAGCTTTTCGGCGTGTGTGTCGATCGTCCAGTGACCGGTAAACACAGCTACGAGTTTGGATATTAAAATGACGAGGAATCCAAAGACTTTCTGAGTCCTCCGTACGTTGTTCGAAATAGCAAATGAAGAAATGGAGCCCCATCTTTTCTGCGCTTTTCTGAGAGATAATTTGTGCAGTTCCCCTTTAACAACCGTCAGGGAGAAGCCGATGCCTGGGCAGGAGTAAATTAAATGGAAGTATATAAAGTAAAATTACATTTCTTTTATATTGTATTCAATTTTGTTGTATTTCAAATGTATTGAAATTAAAAGTCTTTGTCTTTTAAAATGTAAGCAACTGGACGGTTATCTTAGGAAAAAGTTAAGCCCAGCAATGAATCACTCATACCAAGAAAAACTTTATACTCATAAAAAACCTTTTCTTGTCTGCCGTTCAAGAAGCATCTCACACGTCACCAAACGTCTCCCGACGTTTTAATGTGGCACCCAGTTACTTGCTTCCTGGACCATTCCCATCCCGTGCAAGCGTTTACCGAAGGTTGATCGGTAGTTTGACCGCAGAGTGCCGCCACGAGAGCTGTCAAGAAATTGCCTTTTCTAGCGTTTATAAATTAAAGGGTTTATCAGCAATGAAAGCCTTCATTCATAATGATATCATAGTGCAAATTTGTGTTTTGCAAGCTCACATCCTTTATTTTTAAAATTTTTTTATTATTTTTAACAGAGGCGTGGTTCCCTTAACATTAGGGTTGCCAAGTAGTACTCGTACTAACCACAATTTTAACGATAAAACAACGTGTTGGAACTTATTGTAAAAATGTTCCATCTTTAAGAACAACATATCGTGAAATTCCTGATTTTGTTGGTGGAAATAATCATCCGCATCAGTCGATAACTCAAAGGTTGGTGAACAAATTTCAAGAAACCGATTCTGTGGAGGGTAGAATAAGGAGTGGTAGACCAAAACCTGTACGTTCTGTTGAGAATATTGCTGCTGAAGTGCAAAGTGTTGCTGAATAACCTTCAACATCGATATCTCAAAGTTCTCAACGATTGGGCATCCAAGAACCGACTATTTGGAAGATTTTACCTGCAGACGTGTCTATGGTGGACATTTAAACGATGCGGTTTTTCACATATACTATTTAAGAGTCATATTTCAAATAAAAATCGTGAAACCTAAAAGAATCAAAATTTTTACAAGCTTTGTTTTGAACTAACATCTAGCCGCGTCTTTAAGAGACCCTTTATATTGCTTATAACTATTATCAAGGAGGCGCAAAATTAATCACTCTATTAGATTTATAATTTTTGCCCATGGCGTCGTATTTGTGAACTAGGCAACTGAAGTATACAAACTGACAAACAATGGAAAACGTAAAGTTCAAAATAAAGATTTGCATCACTCAAAATTTTATTTTATTTTTTATTTAGTAGGAAGTTACGCAAAAACCAAATTGTTTGATTCATTTTGCGCCACCTTCTTGCAAAAGAAACTTTAAGCCAGCAGTAAATTATATTTTTAGGGTATCTCCTTTTGTCTATAACAGCGTTGGTCCTATTTGCAACCTTTTCTTGGAATTTCTTAGTATACTCAGAAGAATTTAGGCCCCTCCTCTTTTAATGACATTTTGAGTTAAGATTGTTTTTGAATTTCGTTGCCTGAAAGAGACCACAAGTTATCAAGAGCATTTAAGTGTTGTGTTTGAACGATATGCGGGCAATTCAAATGGGGTAATTCTGTACCACATCCACATCCCTCTACAAAATGTGTTTAAACATCTGCCATTTTTGCTTTGACTTTGTTCCATTTCCTCATATGGGCAACTTGCTTTCATAGCATTTCATTTTGAAAATGGCATTAAACAAATAAGACCACGGTATTCGCGCATGTAAACGGCTGTGTAAAATGAAAATTGAGTTATCCAACTACGAGATGACAGCTGACGTTGAGGGGACAGATACCTGAAAAATTTCGAAAAAAATTTTTTTTTATAAAATGTTAATTTAATTCTTTAAGAATATGTCAAAAAAATTTTAGAACGTAAATTTAAGTATTTTTTATATTATAGATCGTCAACTGTGATGACTCTATTCTTTGCGTTCGAGCGCTGGAAGAGGCAACGTTACGTTGCCGACTTTAGACGCTTTTTTCTCAAAACTATATTTTTCGAATTGGCGTACACGATACCTCGAAAAGTTATTGACCGATCTCCCTGAAATTTTATAATAAATAAATAATAATAATTTTTTTGAAGCAAAAATAGTAGGAAAACTCGCCCCAAAACTCATTTTTTTTTTTTTGTGAAGCATTTCATTCTGCGAATTTTTCTTTCCATTTTTGTTTAATTCATATAGAAATTATGACTTAATAAGCAAAAAAATTTTTGGTTTTTTATATTCAAGTCACTGACGCCGATCCTACAATGTCCGCCGATTGAGAAGCACCGCTGCGAAGAATTGAGTGTACATCCGCCATTTTAAATTATTAAAATAAAAAAAAAATTTTTATTATTTCATGTAACTATAAATAAACTGTATGCCAATTTCGAAAACAATATATTGACTTCTTCATTTTAAATAATTTTAATTTAATCAGGGAAATTAGGGCCGTTTACAGGTATCTGTCCCCTTAAGACGTATGGGAGTCCAATTGCCAATTTTGGCTACGGGTCATTATTCTGATAGGTGCAAACATTTTCTCAAATGTTTAATTTTGTGGCACTTAATAGCAAATTTACCTTTAAGATGTTCAAATACCTATCCTAATACATATTACTTTGAATAAAAGTTTTATTTCCGGTTCTTTCAGATGCAATGTACTCGTATATCCATGCCATTTCGTGTCTCCGCCCGTGTTTGATTGTGCTGCGCAGGTTTGGCATTGTACCTCTGAAGTTGGTTTTCTACAAACAAACTTTCAGCTGCCTGAGCATAAAAGGTTTTAACCTTGCTTTCGTCACCAAAATTGATGAAATTTCTGAAGGTATCTTGCAAACTTCAATCTTGCGGTATGGTTTTCCGCAGTGAAAAATTGTGTGTGCGTCCCTGAAAATTAACTTCTTTTAGGACTTTGCCGACAGTTTCAGGATCGCACTTTTTTCTAAGACATTTTTCATCTGGAGCGCTTTCAAATGGATTTTCACATATGGTACTCTTTCGCAAAATCCATCTGGAATCATTGTCATTGAAAATGTTGTTATGCGTAGTTTTAGTTTTATTTGGCACATGGCTTTCACGCAAATAACGTTGAATAATACTAGGACTAAATTTAACTATTTCAGGGGGTGCATCATTTAAGCACTTACGCATTCTCTGCTAAGTGTTCGGGCAACTTTCTCGTCCATATTGTTGTTTCATATCCACAGTGCGCATGGCCAAACTCGAGACTAGTCTAAGGGTAATCACTCACTAGCCCACACGCGTGGGCATGCCGGCCGCTTGAATAAGAATTCATTATTTTCATTGTGAAATTCAAGTCAATCGAGTTTCTTTAAAATTTGCCACTAATAAGAATTTAAACGAAATAAAATAGTATACAATAAATCAGCAAGCAAATCACATCACGGAATTCTTTATTTCAAAAGAGTTCATTAAACTACCGAAAAATCCAAAACGCATTAAACACAAAACGCGCTTACTCGTTTTCAGTTAGTTAAAATTGAAAACAAATTATATGAGAATCTACGCCAACCACTCGAATACCAGCCCACAACGGCGTGAAAACAACATTTCTCCACTACAACTGCAAAAATAAAATCTGCCTCAACTACAGCGACTTTTCATGATTTCATGAATAAATGTAGGAGCACAAAATAACAAAAACGCGAAACATAAAAGCATAAATAATTAGCGGTGGAAGAACTGAAGCAAAACTTATGCATGCAATAGTTGTAATTGTATTAGGAGTAGTATATCTTTCGAAAAAAAATCGCAATACATGTTTATATAAATTTGACGCACCAACCGGACAAAAAACGAACAAAAGCCGGTCTGCGAAATGCCGTCAATCGCAATAAGTTTTTTATGAAAGGTTGAAAATCATCAAAAATCTAAAAACAAAATTTAAGAAAAAAAAACTCTATGGATCATTAACATCATCATCACTTTGTGTAGTTTAACGACTTGATTAACATATGCAAGCGTATATATGTATGTATGTATGATACATACCACTACTCATGCTTACTACTGAAAATTACATGCATACTCGTATGTTGATCATAATTAACGACCAATTAGCGATGTTGAGTAGTCACCTAGAACCACGTGGTTGGCACAATTTGCCAAGATACACACACACAGATACATATATATGTAGCTATCCAGAGAAAAAAAAACCAAAACCAGTCGCAAAAAAATGGAATATGAAAATCATGAAAGCGAAAACAAAGAACAAGCGAAAACATATAAACAACACTCTGATTTGTTAAGAATTTACCACTCGCCACTTGTTGGAGTTTTGAAGGGACTTACGCACACAATTTCATACAGATATCATGAGCCGGCCGCACGCGTACCTCTCATCTTTATTTACTAGCGTTTGCGTAAAGACGCGTGTAGGGGAATTCCCAAATAAAGTTGAATGAGATGCTCGCCATTTGTTACTCTTGCTATATTTTGGCGCCCTTAGGGGATGTCGCTTGGTGTTGAGGTAGAACTTTGGTGTAGCCAAATGCAGAGTACTCGTATACTCGCGGCCTTGAGCCAAACGATTTTTAATTTAGCATCGCCTTAAGTAAATTTCGCGCGCATTTTATGGTGGATCTGTTGTTCTAAGGTGAGGTTAGTTTTAGTGTTAGGTTGTTTTTTACAAACTAAACATAGCTGTACATTATTAAATTTGGACTTCTAGTGATATAGATATATAAAAATGGTCACCATTTACTTTTGCACAAGCCTTCAAGCAATTAGGCCATTCAGTTATTGTATAACGCACGGTTTCCATGGATATTGACGTCGCTGATTGAACCAAGTATTGCTTGACACTCTCCAAACTTCTGTGACGTCTTCGACAGGCCATGTTCTCCAATTCTGACCATAAATTATAGACCAGTGAATTCAGACCCTGACTTCCAGACGGCCAATCTTCTTTGCCTATGAACCCAGGAATATTGTTTTTAGCCACTGCTGGGTGGAAACTAGCTGGAAGATTCAACGCTCTTTATTCAAGAGAGTTCGGCTCAACTGTATCACCACTCGTTCTAAGACATCCACTTTTGCCCCGATCTTAACTTCTTTTTCGCAGAAATGACTTACACTTCTTACTAAACCAGTGAGGTGGCCAGGCTAGATGGTGGCCACGCAGAACCCTTGGAACAACATTTTTGGAGTCTTTAGAAGATTTTAGCAAACTTCTTCAACAGTGAAAATTTTTTCGTCTGTCAAAGAATATTTTCATGGCCGTGTACCGCGTGTCCCCGAAGAAGCTGTTATCCTCTGTCGAGTATAATTTTCTTCAGGCGAGTTGTTGAAAGATGATCAGTTGAGCGACGGAAGGCTTTCATGTGGAGATCACCTCTAATTAGTGTTGACATGGATCTGGTCGATACATTTATTTTCCTATACATGATTTTCTGCTTTCTTATGGGATTTCTGCGAAAAAATTGAGACCAAAAAACGTCCCAAACAGTAGGCACCAAGGAAGTATAACGCCAAAAAGTAGGCACCAAAAATATATTTTCTACAAGTTTGCACCAACAAACAAACGCCAAAAAGTAGGCAGTGTTATTTCTCACTAGAAATTAGCAACCACAAGGAAAAATAGCCTTAGTGTATCTAAGATATATATAAGGTATAGCTCTCTCTCTCATTTTCCTCCACGTTATATCTTTTTTCTCTCTCGTGGAACGAAAATGCCCAAAACGTTGCATGGCCTTGAAATTTTACTCTCCATTCTCGCTTGTCCAACGACGGCTAAGAAAATTTCACTTCAAAAATTTTCATGTTAAAATCATTCTAGTTGTATTTACCTAATAATGTTGAAGTACTATTAAACGATTTAAGTCGTACAACTCATATAAATTGATAAATAAAATTTCAGTAAATTACTTTAAATATCTCCAGCTCTTTTTAATATTTTCATTATTACTATAATTTGAATAACTGTATATTAAAAAAAAAAAATATGTTTGTTTTTCTTTGTCAAAAACAAAATTTTTTTGTTTAAAAATTTGGAAAGAATTTTTTTTTTTGTAATTTTCGAAAAAGACACCTCTCAAATTTTTTCTCTGGTATTAAAACGCGTACAGAGAACCAGTGAAAAATACCGCCTACCCGCTTACTAATACTACACTTACCAGCTTTTTGAATATTTTTAGCAAAACCAGTTAAAATGACTGCTCTTTAAAAGAATTGATTTTATTTACCTTTAAAACTGACAAAATATGTTAAACAATATTCAATTGTAATACATTAATATGTATATTTATGGGCACTACAAATTAATAATAAAAATATTAATAATAATGCCTTAAATAGGTATGCAAATTCGCGAAAGGTTTCATTCGTTTTATTCATTGTGACATTTACAGAGTCTGGTGATAACTATAAAAAATTAGTTGAAGCAAAGGGCCGCCACACGTGCTGCACCAGAATCATGATTTTCCAGCATTAACATATTTTGCCAAAAAAATGTTGCAGTAGATACTATCAAGATTTGAGCTGCCCCTATGCATTTTCATCACATAGAAACTTCCACCAGTCATTTTGACTGGCAGTAACAAACAATGTATTTGTTTCAAATATATATAAAATAATATAAAATTTATAAAACTGATTCTTTACTTATAGCCACAAAAGTCATGATTTCATAGCGGAAAGAAAATGTTACATGCAGCAAGAATTTTGAATTTAAGTCAAAATGACTACTGGTCTGGTAAGTCTAGTGCTAATGCACGTAATGACACTTTATTCGATTGGCAAACGAACTTAGTACGAACAAACGAACGAACGAGTACGTATGCTAGCGCTTCGTTAGAGCAGCGCTTTGCTCCTCTTAGTAAAGAAAATATATAAAGCAGTATTGACGAGGTTTATGGACAGTATAAAATAGCAATTATAAAAATATTAGACATACATTCAGACATAGATATTTAGGTATTATAATATTTAGCGATATGTAAAAGTATTTTCATACAACCTCTTTCATTTTACCTACAGGCCACTTGAAGGCATCCCAAAAATCCGGCATTCCAAAGATGCCTTCACATCTAGAATTCTTGTAAACCTCTTGTAGTTAACCTTGAGTATCGTTCGTTCACACCATTCTAGTAATGTATGTATGTATATACTTAAACTAATAAAATAGTTCTAATGCGCGGAACCCGCTTTATTTGTGTATGGAATAAAATATATATAAATATATGTATATATATATATAAATATATGTATATATATATATATATATATAATACGCATACTACATACATATATATTTTGCGCTTCCCTTTATTTTGTTTTCTTTTTCTTTGCGATGAATTGCGATTCTCGCATTTATAGTACGCTTGGTTTTGTTGTTATGCCTAGCACTTGTCCGAAAGTTGACGGTAAGTGTTATTTTTAACTGCCTTATGTAACACAGCGTGAAGTCTTGCCGAAATTACAATACAATAAAACGTTTGAAAGCTTGTAAAAATTGCAGGTGTAGCTCTACCAAATAGTTCAGCAAAGGATCTAAGCGGCAGGTATTTATCCCGGGATCCCGAAAAATAGGTTTTTATGCATCAATTATCAACAAAAGTTGTAAAGGGTGTTTTTTTTAGAGGTTAGGTTTTCAAGATGAAATAAAACGTATATAATTTAATGTTATGGCCAAGAATTTAGCTTTATTATAAAGATAAGGGTTTGCCATTATGCTTTAAAAATGATTTCGGGCAAGTGGCCGCCACGGCTGGCTCGAATAAATTCCAGCCGAGAGGCCCAATTTTCGACCACTTTTTGCAGCAATTGGGGCCGTATGTCAGCAATAACGCGCCGAATATTCTCTTCCAAGACGTCAATCGTCTCGGGCTTATCTGCGTAGACAAGCGGCTTCACATAGCCCCACAAGAAATAGTCCAGCGGTGTTATATCGCACGATCTTGGAGACCACGCCACAGGTCCACGGCGCGAGATAATGCGCTCACCAAAAGTTTCCTTCAATAAATCGATTGTTGCGTTGGCTGTATGGCATGTAGCGCCGTCTTGTTGGAACCAAAGGTCGTCCACATCAACATCGTCCAATTCAGGCACGAAAAAGTCATTAATCATGGCTCTATAGCGCTCTCCATTGACTGTAACATTATGGCCGGCTTTATTTTTAAAGAAATATGGACCAATGATTCCCTCTGCCCATAGAGCACACCAAACAGTGACTTTTTGAGGATGTAACGGCGTCTCAGCAATGGCTTGTGGATTATGTTCACTCCAAATGCAACAATTTTGCTTATTGGCATACCCATTCAACCAAAAGTGAGCTTCATCGCTGAACAAAATTTTCTTGTGAAAATCGGGATCGGTGGCCATCTCGTTTTGGGCCCATTCACCGAACGTGCGACGCGCTTGATGGTCGTTCGGCTTCAATTCTTGCACGAGTTGGATTTTGTAATCCCGCAAACCAAGATCCTTCCGCAAAATCTTCCATAAAGTGGATGGGCACATCTCCAATTGCTGCGCGCGATGGCGGATGGACTCATTCGGGTCTTCTTCGATACTCTGCTCCACAGCAGCAATAGCGTCTTCGGTGCGCACTGTACGACGTCTCTGAGGATGTGTATTATCCACTAGAGCAAACGTGGTGCGAAACCGATCCATGGTTAATCGAATTAGTGACTCTGATGGACGATTATGTCGACTAAATATTGGACGCAGCGCGCGATGCGTCGCGCGAACCGAACCATTATTTTCGTAATAAATTTGCACGATTTGCAAACGTTGTTCAGGTGTAAGTCTATTCATTATGAAATGGCAAACCAAACTGAGCATAAATCAAGTGACAGCTGTCAAAAAGACCATCTACGAAAAAAGTAGTGCCAACTTGAAAACCTAACCTCTAAAAAAAACACCCTTTATATTTTCTTACTTTAGTATGGTATAAGTGTAATAAAGCAAGAGTTTTGCCCTTTTGTTATTATGATACTTAAATTTTAAAAATTCATTTTAAAAACGCATAGCTAAAAAATAATAAAAAACAACAATAATAAAAAACAAATTAATTACAAAAATAAATAAAAAAATTTATAAAAATAGTGCTTAAAAAATAATATATTTTTGGTTTTACGCGGAATTGTTGCAGACTTCAACTTTGTGCTTTTCACATACGCTTTTATTGCCACTCGCACATGTCGACTTGGTCATTTCCTAATTTGTTTTAATAAAATCGTATATTATACTTTTTTGAAACTCATTTTTCCATTTTGAAATAGCAAAAGCACAAAAAACGCAAGCTCTTTACCCCTAACTCGAGAACAAAATGTTGCTAATAAGAAGGCTGAAAGTTCACAAATGCTAATTATTATTATTATATTAGTCAACCGAATAACACGAGCCTCATAACAACAAAACATCCACACTTTCTGCAATAATATTATTGCAGCAACTGAGATTACACGATATTTGAAAGCCATCGGTAAAGTGAAAGAAATTCTGTGCTACGAAATATAATATAAAATATGTTACTCAAATCGGCCAACATTAATACTTTTGGGCTACTTTTTTTCTTTCAAACGAATTCAAATACCATACATATATCAGCTGAAATATAGTTTTTGTGAAACTCCGCTTTTGACTACAATTAAGAAAGAGCTTGAAACTATGCTTTTGAAATTGTAGACTGTATCTTTCTGTGAAGACGATTTAGAAGAATATACTCATAGTGTCTATGGAAATGAAATAAATAGAAAGATTAAAGGAAAAATTTTATAATGTAATAAATCAATCTGTGCTCACTTTCTTTAATCGAAAAACTTATAAATTGTTGCACGCGTTGGGAAGAGAAGTTGAATTATTTTGCAATTTGTATTATATAAATGGATTGACAGTTCAACCGACAAGTGTTAAGGGGCGAAAAGCGAATTTTCCAGAATTTTTTCTGAGAAAACTTTTAAACTTATTGATCTAAAAATGTGTACACATATTATGTTATTTTTTAACTGTATTTAATTTAATTTAGACCTACACTTGGTAAAAATATTTATTTGGAAAGGAGTTACAGCTGATCTCCGGGAGCTCCTCTCAAAAAAGACGTTTATCAGTGACCACTATATCTCTGAACTGGATCCTCTGACATTAAAAAAACAAACAGATCTCGTTAAAGTAATGCTAAATCTAGTAATTAATCAAAGGAATAAACAAAATAAATTTCTTTGACAAAAAATCGATTTTTGATAAAAATTTGTTCCTCAAATTGTTCATATGTATAAAAAATTATACCTATATATATAGAAAGAAGCTCACATCTCATTAAAATTTGAGACTAATCGGTTTAGCCGTTTTCGAGTAATAATGCTCACCGACTTTGAAAACACTATTTAAAAAAAAACGCATTTAAAGTTTGATAAGCACTTTACAAGCACTCTGAAACACCTTTTCAAATTTGCGTGTAATTTCGAAAATATTTAGCGGAACCATTTTCAATTTTCTGTGTGCCTTCTTAAATATACATATGTACTATAAGAAAATAAAATATAAAAAAATGGTTTTTTTGAAAATTCTAACTGCATATTACCCCTTAAGACCAAAAGATTTTTTAATCACAGGTTTTGTGTACAACGGGTTCAGGTCAAGATTACAAGGCTTCTTTTTAAATGCTTACATATAATTATTTATGTTTAGTTTCAAGGAGCAGAATAAATATGTTGAGACGTTTTGTGTTTCTGTATTTGGTAAATTTTTGTTTAATGATTTTTTATAATAATTATTACTTTACAAATATCTCAAATTTTCGGGATTATGATTATCCGCTAAAATTGGCATAAATAATGTGCTTTTATGTAAGTATAAATACATAATAAAGATTCCAATCCCGAAATCCCGGCCTTTTTTGTTTTTTTGTGAATCCCTTTATTTATTCTAATCTGTTTTCTAACATTCAGCAATATCTTCACTTAAAACTAAAACAATTTATTAAGCATTTACGGAACGCACCCGGTGGTACAACCATTTCTAGAATGTTTACTTATACTCGTAGGCATAGTAAGTCCATTGCTGACTTCCTCTTTAGTGTGTTAAAAGAGATGGGATTGAGAGTGCTATCTGTGATTAAATGGTTTGTGTGAGATTGAAATCTTTTAAGCAAGCTTTTTTGTTTTTTCAGCTATTGTCAGAAGTTTGAGATCACGATGTATTTGAACACTTGTGATGTAGTATAGTGCGTTTGTAATCATTCTTAGGGTTTTTGACTAGAATCTTTGGAGCATTTCGATGTTAGAGTTAGCTGCAGTGCCCCAGAGTTGTTTACCATAGGCCCATATTTATTTAAGGTAGTAGTCCGGTGTAACGATCGAAATTTCGACGTTTTTTCATGAATCTTTTTTAAAAAGAAAATAAAATGCGATCGTTTTAAAGTTTTTACATGTTTTTATTGGTGTTTTGAAGTATATAAAAAAAAATTTTTAAAGTTAATATTATATTAATTTGTTTATTTTTGACGTCAAAGTGGAGTCCTTAAAAAAAAGATGAGTTGGTTCGGGGAAATACACAGCCTTCCAAAGTTATCTGAAATAAAAAATTCAAAGATATTATTATTCTGTAGACTTTATTTTAGGTCCCGAACCGAAACGAAAAAAATGGCGGATTTGTAAAAAATGTTCTCAAAATTTGATTTTTTGAACCCGTCACACCGGGCAACTACCTTAAAATAACTGAGTAGAGTAAGAGTTTACTTTTGAGAGAAACATGACAATTTCGGTTAATCAGCCAGTATAGGTTTCGAAGTTTAATTCCAAGTGCTTTGCGTTTGGTAAAAATATGCGTTTACGATGTAAGCTTGCTGTCAAAGCCAGGCCGCCGAAATTGTGAACGGTGTTTATGGTGCCGATATTCTAACAGCTAATTACGTGCAATTTTTTTTTTTTTCGTCGATGCCATGTAGGCATTTTTGATGTTAATGAAAATGTCTAAAATGTCCAAAATCAGTTGACCGGCATGCTAGTAGTGGTAGCAACGCCCAAGAGCTAAAGATGGACCTTAAGACAATTTAAACCATTTGCGCAAAAAATGGGGATTTCTTTTTCCACAAACCGTACTTGTGGTACCTAAACTTGGTTATGATAGGTGGCGCAAAATGAATCATCCAATTTTGCTTTTGTATAACTGTTTTACTAAATAAGTAAAAATTATCTCGAGTGATTTATATTTTGATCTTAACGTCCTCTATTTCTTGTCTGTGTGCATGCTGCAGCTGTCTAGCTCACAAGTAACGTACGACGCTATTTGGAAAAATTATAAATCTTCCGATAGGGTGATTAATTTTGTGCCTCTTTGTAAAATACTGAAGTCTTAAGCGGACCCAATTGTCTAAAAATTAAAAAAAGTCGAGCTTTTGTTTTTTCGATATTTCGAAAAGTCCCAATATTTTAGCTTCTACAGCCCATTAACTAGATAGAGAGGGGCTCGCACGCTCCTGTTCCTCAAACTTTAAGCTCTTTTATCTCGAAACTACTTTTTTCGGGCTGGTGTTGTCAAAAAAAAAAAAAAACAATTCAACCGAATCGTCTGAAATTTTAATGTGTTGTTCACTACATCAATGACTGTCGCCCGTATTAAAATCATGTTATTATTTCAATTATTTTGTATTTTCTTGATTAAAAAGCTGAAAAAACCCTGATTTTTAGAATGTCAAATTCAAAACCGAGGCATTCTGCCAATTTGTTATTAATTCTACGCATTTGCTACTGTCATACTGATTAATAATTTTTTTGGTTTTTGTGTTTCAGATAAATAGAGGAGCCAAAATGGACAACATGGCCTGGTCCAATTTTTCCGACTTCAGCGCCATTTTAAAAATTTTCAAAATTAAAACAATTTTTGTTTTCATTTTTGTATGTAAAAGAAGTTAATAAAAGCCTTAAAATTTAAATATAGATTTTCATTTTTTTATTGTAAAAAAAATCCTGAAAACACCCTAAATTTTTGAGCTCTAGACTACCGCGACCCCTTAAGTTCGTAAAATTTTATGTTTGTTTTTCTAGTTTAAAAATTAAATTAATTTATTACCTCCCGATTCAAAATACTTTAATAGTCTGAGTACACACACATTTTTAGCACAAACCTTTAACAAAATAAAAAACCTCTTAATCACGGGACAGCCTCAACATCCCGGAATTTCAATTTAAAATCCCGAAAATCTCAGTATCAGTCAAACCTCAAAAATCAATCATCCCTAATAAATGCTGCATAGAATCGTAGAGCGCCTCAATGTCAGTGTCATCCGATGTGCATCCATGCATTTTCCAAGCTTTTGTGCATCTTTTATCTCCACCTTTTTCTCACTCTCATATAAATTTGGCACTCCACATACAAATTAATTTATCATCTTACAACCTAGCATGACGAATCTACACCCATACATATGTTTATGTATCTATACATGTATTCTGCGTTTCTATTTGTATGTATGAATCAGCACCAAACTATATATTACAAAATCGATTACTCCACAGGCTTCCAGACTGCAATCATAGCGTGTGCCTTAAGATAACGTATTTTGAGATTTGAATGGAGGAATGTGCAGCGTTTATCTGAAATATTCTTAGTTTGTTATTGTAATAAAGAGAGTAGACTTGCATGTTAGTCATGAACTACAATATTCGACTATTCGACAAAAAGACGTTTCATGACGTATACTCAATGATCCATCGAACTACGTATTAAGCTGAGGAGATAACTGTGGCTACATTATTCCGTCTGTTTTGCCATATGCTCATGCCCTTTTTTTGAGGTCATTGCTCTGGATATTCTTTCCAAAAGCAGTTAAACGTTCTTAGTTTCTGGATTGTCAAAAAAGTGATTTCGCTATCGCTAAGCGATTGGCAAGCATTGCCATCATGCCTCTCATGCTCACAAAAATACCGAAAATGCACATTTTCTTACAGACTATACAGAGAACAATAAAATTTGGAATGATTGAGGCATTTCATTTAATAAGTATTTAAATCTAAGTTAAATCATAGAATAATCAATATCAGACAAATATTAGCATGAGAACAAGTCAATTATTTTTTTCTTCAAATAGTTATAACTTCTGAAGCTTTAGAGCCCCCTTGTTGGAAATTTCAATATTGTTTTAATTTGATTATAATTACATATTAAATTAATATTATTCATTATAATTCAATCGAAAAAAAATTTTAGAATTTGGAACGAAATTTTTAAAAAAATGTTTTGCGGGAAAAATTATGAAGCTAATAAAACTAGGCTGACTTTTAATTTTTCCAACGACACCCCATTTGTGCAAATTGGCTTAGAAAATATTAACTTATAAAAGGTTTTAGTACCTCTTGTTAGAAGTTTTTTGATTTTCGACACCTCCATAACTTCCGTGAAAAAAAATTAAAAAAAAAAAAATGTTAAGCCCACTTCCGTCAGTTTGAGTATGAATTTAGAACATGCGTAAAATTTAAGCGAAATCGAAGAGAATTTTGCCGGAAATCAACATCGTCATACTGATCCCCATTGCGCGGCATAGGGCCAAAGTAAAATCTTTCCATTCTGTACTCTTCCTGGTTTTAGTTTTCACTCGCTGCAAAAGTTAGTACGTTGTGCAAAGCTATAAATCACTCATCTATGTAGCGTTGACAAGTACTTCTGATCTGTCTCTCTTGCGCTGTCCTTGAGGGTACCAGTCCGGTGATCAGCACATATTATACTATAAATCACTCATCTATGTAGCGTTGACAAGTACTTCTGATCTGTCTCTCCTGCGCTGTCCTTGAGGGTACCAGTCCGGTGATCAGCACATATTATTAAATTTAATATTCTCGAATGAATGGTTGTATATATATGCTGAATGAGTGTACATACATTTATAGTTAGAGATGTATATTTCGTAGGCCGCCGTAGTCGAATGGGTTGGTGCGTGACTAGCATTCGGAGTTGGCGAGTTCGAATTTTGGTGCATGAAACACCAAAATGAATGAAAAAAATGTTCTAATAGTTGTCTCTCCTCCACAGGCAATGGCAAGCCTCCGGGTGCATTTCTGCCATAAAAAGCTCCTCATAAAAATATCTGTCGTTCGGAGTCGACTTAAAAGTGTAGGTTCCTCCAATTATGGAACACGAACAAGATGCACGCCACAAATTGAAGGAGAAACTTGGCCAAACACCCAAAAATGGTGTATGCGCCAGTGATATACATATAATATATCTATTGAAAAGTTTGTACTTTTAATTTATTTATTTTATAATTTCAATTATTTTTTATAAAAATATATGTAGTTTACGATTATACTAACCTTGTGGTACCATGTAAAGCTAAATTATTTGTAAAATTTCGGCAAAATTTTCAAACTTTTTACTCGGGATTTTTAGAAAAACTTTCGGTGTGCTTTTTTATTGATCATTGAATTTTGGTAAAATAAAAAGTAAGTCTCAAGCTCATCCAAAATCACGCTGATTCTAGAGAATTTTTTCTGGACGCAGTTTTGTGCATTTGCTTCATTTAACGGCTACAGAACATTTTTTTGTATTTTTTATGGAAGAATCAAAATACCAAATCTTCAAAGACTTAAGATACTTTGCCAATTTCCAAGATTGTTAACGACCTGGAAGCGCTCAAGGTCGCACGCGCCAAAAATTCTATAGTACAATTATCGCACAGAATACCATGCATATATGTATGTATGTATTTAGATATGTATGTATGCAGATATGTATGTGCATATGTCCAATTGTGTTTAAAATATCTTCGTTAAGTCCCAACTGAAATAAATGTTAATGCAAAAAATCGCATTAAAAGCGCACAGCAACAACTTTCAAATTATCTAATAAACCCGACTCCTCGCATGTAGGTATGTATGTATATGATACGATATGTATGTATGTATGTACAAACACTCACACATACAAACCATACAAACATGCCCAGCTTGCAGTAATTTTTTCTTGAAAGAAACGCATGAGATCAGAATTTTTTTCAATACTCAGACCAGTATGCAGGTTGGAATTTCTTGGATGAAATAAAAATAATCTATATGCGTTTGTATGTTTCTTTGTCATTATTATATTTTTGTTGTTTTTTTTCTTTTGTCGAATACAAAGCAAACATACGAGTGCTATGCATGGCAAGTCAGAGCTTAGAACTCGATTTGAAATCAGAACATTTTTTAAAAATGCTTCAATGCTAATTTCTACGAGTGAATATTTGGAATGCTTCATTGTGCGTCTCAAGGCCGGTAAACGCCTCCGTAGGTAAATTCGACAAAATGCGAGTACAAATCATTTCATTCATGCGCTGCATGATAACGAGTAATGAAAAAGTTGCAAAATTTAATTATTCTTGAATTCATTTAATAAAATGTATCGATAATAAATGGCTAGCGCGCACTTAGCTATTGTTTAGCGCCAAAAATTATTGAAAGCCCGATCATGCTCCGCCCACCGAAAGCGTCACGCGCAGACCCGCAGCTGATTGATTGCAAATGCAAAAAAGGCGGAAAGTGCGACTTTTGCCCAAAATTCCATACATGTGCTGGACATAAAGCTGAATTGCTTCTATAACTAGTTGATTATTACGTTTACGTTAGCTACTACTGTTAAAGAAGCATCTGAATATTTCAATTATTTCTATTGTTTATTATTTTCGTTATTACGAGTACCTTTTCTTATGGGTTCTGCTTCTTCAAGCTATTGGGATGTGACCAGAGTTGCCGCTTTTTGATTTTTCCCAGTAAAAATGGGTGACTTTTGAGTCTTGGTAAGTTAGAGTGAGTTTTGGAAAATTGTGACAATATTTTCTTTTCATTTCATTTATTGCCCAAAATCATTTTAACATATTAGTTTACAAAGTAATGATAAAATTAGATTATTTAGCATTATCCTAACATACATTTGTATTTATCTAGGAGTTTAAAACTTATTTTTCTTTTGATTATACAATAGGTTATCATTATTATTTGGAATGTCTTTGGCATAATTTTAAACTTATTTATATTCTCCCAAAAAGGGCTTAAAAAGGAGATAACGTATGTATATTAAACTTCTATAATTTATTTGGCTATAAATTGATCAATGTTATAAACTAAATTTTCATCGTTGATGTTGTAAGTATTGTATCGGCTATGATAATATATTGCTTTACTAATTTTATGTAACACATTATTATTTTTTAGTATTTTTAAATATATTGGTGATAAATGTTTTTCTGTTAGAGGTAATGATATTTCCCTTGCCTTTGACAGATATTTGTTTATCAGTTCATTTTCTATGAATGTCAGTTTATCAACAAATCTTACTGACAATTTCATTAAGAAAAAGTCTATGCGTGATATTTTAAATTTTTCATATAAATTTTATTAGAAACTCTTTTCCGAAAAGTACCACTTCTGTAAGGTTGGCGGTTAAGACCGCTACAAATTCTTAAAACATATCGTTCAAATCGTCTGAGTCTCTCCATTTGGCTCGAAGAAATGTTGAACCATATCGGATGAGCATAAGATATGATTGGTCCAATTATTTGTTTGTAAATATTTATTTTAATACAGTTCGATAGTCCACCCTGCCTTCTTAATAAATTACAATAGCTAAAGAACATTTTTTTTGCTTTTGTCAAAATGAAATCTATATGTCTTACAAAGGTGAATTTGCTATCCAAAATTATGCCCAAGTATTTGATTTGTTCTTTGTATTTTATGTTGAATTCATTTATTTTAATTTGAGGCTCATATTTACGAGCATTTGGATATAAGTTTTTACGTATTCCTTTAACAATAGTTGTTTCGCTTTTATTGAAGTTTAGTTTTAGCTTCCATTTGTAAAAGTATGTATTTAATTCATTTAGGTATGAGTTAACGGCTTCATTAGCTTTGGTTATGCGTTGGTGAGATCCCAATATAATTATATCATCTGCGTATATGAGCACTTTAATATCGCAATTATTAATTTCGAAACTTAATGGTGGGTCAGGGAAATCAGCTAAGAAGATGTTATAGAGAATTGACCCCAACAAAGAACCTTGTGGCACACCTGAGCTAACGTCTCTTGTCAAAGAATTAAATATACCTTCATTAACATAAAATGATCGCTCTTTTAAATAACTATACAACATTATGCAAAGATTTTTTTCGAAGTTGAACTTCCTGTACATTTTAAATAAGATTCCTTCCACCCAATGCTTTTTCCAAATCTAGACTGACTAATATCGTCGCCTGTCGTCTATTTAAATTACTACAAATAAAATCAGAAAGTAAAGTTAGTGCGTGGCATGTTGAATGATATGGCCGGAACCCAAATTGATAGTCTTTTAAGACATAACGCTCTTTAATATGTTGTTTTATTTTTTGAAGCAAAAAATCTTCCAATAATTTACTAATATTTGAAAGAAGAGATATTGGGCGGTAATTAACAAGAGAACTAAGGTCAGTGTTTGGTTTCGGAATGCATTTTATTTTTGCTGTTTTCCATTCTAGTGGGAAATAGCCTATATTAAGTGAGTGATTAAAGATAATTGCTAAGAATCTCCAGAAAGTGTTTGTTGTTTTCTTGTGACAATATACATAAGTAAAAGGAAAATAAAATAGTTTTTCCTTTTTTATTTTTTAAAATTAAAAATAAATAGTTCAAAAAAAATTTTTAATCCAAATGCTTTTATTACAGTGAGACAAAAGTGTAATTTTTTCCAAAATTCCTATTGCCTTCATACTTCTTATAGCATATCTAATATTGTACTTCAATCTGTTAAAGAATCTAAAGGTTTAGGGTTAATTTTTCCCAGTCGGTTTTCATTTAATAGTCACATTAATTTCATTTTATCAAAATCATATTCTGTCTGTGGCTTTGTACGAAGGAATAGCTCACATTTTGCGGACCCTTACACGCTGAAAATGCTGTTTACTGTATGCGTTCGCTGTATACATGTATATGAAGCCGCGTTTATTTGGAGGCCACACCGTAAATTTTCAATCGGCAGGATCGAACGTGTACAAAAGATATGACTGAAATTTATACTATGGTCAATACAATTTTTTTAATCCTATCCTATCTCACACATCACGCTTGCTATCGATCAACTTGAAGTGTTTAGAAAGTAGAAGATCGATTTTTGCGCTCTCGTTTTTTTTTTCTAAGTTATTAAGCATGACAGTGCTTCAAAGTATTAATTTTCTTACACCGCACAGAAGTTTTCGTAAAAAATTCAATACAAATTATGTTCGCAATGCTCCTGTTGAACGTGCACTTCGTGATTTTAATGGAATCTCCAATTCTTGCTTCCTAGATTTTTCACTTTTCTTTTGGTTTACATAGTTAGATGCTAATTATTTTCTTCTCTTTCTTTGGGAGAGCGGGGCAATTAAGTTGCGGCCAAATTCAAGAGAGAGCTAAGATTTCAACCAGGATAAAAACAGTCGAGTGAAAAAACTTCCAAAGCCTTTCCAATATTCACAATAAGATAAAATAAGGAACTTTCACAAAGGTTTTTATAAGACAGTGCAGAATTTGTCTACCTGAAACCCATTTCTGAAGGCTGAAGAAACATCAAAGCCGTCACCATGCTGTCGGAGTGTAGATATATAGATGCAAAGCTCGAGGTGTCCCATGGCAGAATTAGGAATTAAAAGCTAGATTACAAAATAATTACTAATGATAAACGTTTATTTCAATAACTATTACAAAGAAGACTAGTGCAATTTTTTTTTAATTAAAAAATAAAAAATGTTTAATAAAAAATCGTTCAGCAGGGGCCGATAAGAGGCACTGTACTCAGAAATTGCTTGCTCTAGTCGATTTTTAAAAAACTATGGTCCAATTATTTCACTGCTTGTCATTGCACCGCAAACCGTCACTTTGGAACTGTGAAGAGGCTGTTAATGTTTTAACAGCAATTTTGCTTACTTACACTTCCATTTACATGCAAGGGGGCCTCGTCACTTCCAAAGTTAGAGTTTACCGTACAAAATCGCTCTAATTGTAATCGTTAGTCTAAAGCGATTGTACGATTTGAATTGTGAAAGGGTGAAGTCTTAGATCCTTCCTCAATATTTCTAGCATGATACGACGACTAGTTCAATATTTTCATTTGCTCTCGATGTCCGGCAGGGCCTGGACCCCGACTAGCCTTCGTACCCGTGAACGAATCAAATCTTCACTTGAGACATCCCGTAAATGTCGAATATTGTAAAGTGAACAAAGCCTAGGATGAGCAGTTGCACACCAACCAATGGCCTTGAAATACGCTTCGATTTTGACGTTTCCCCCATCCACTGCAACATCGTGTCTAAATAACGAAGCTAATGCGCTCCGGTTCATATACAAGCAAACAATTTTTTTGTTGACCTGTGTGGGTGTAACTTTTTCCAAACCACAAACAAAATTCTGTAAACTTACTACTGTGGGCAAAAAGTAAGGTGAACTTATTTGTCAAACTTCGCGGGATTAAAATTTCGCTCCAGTTATTTTTTTCATGAGTTGGCAGCACTGTTAATAACATCTGGGCCGACTTTCATATGAATGTCATTATCAGTAATATATTTACACTTGTGTTTACCAAACGACCAAGAGTGCATTTTTCGATTTTTACAATGTCTGATTTGATTGAGCAGAGAAGTGCCATACAATTTTTTTTTGCGGAATGAAATTTCGGCTACGGAAACGTTTAGCATGTTGCAGAAGGCATTTGGTGACTCGACCATGTCGCAGAAAAATGTTTATGAGTGGTACAAAGACTTCAAAGAGGGTCGCGAACGTGTTGATGACTTGGAACGCTCCGGACGACCATCGACGCCAACAGCTGACCAACACGTCAATAAAGTGAAGGAGTTAGTGCTCAAAAATCGTCGGTTGACTGTTAAAAACCTTACTGATATGATCGGAATATCAGAAGGATCTGTGAAAACTATTTTGAAAGACCATTTGGGCCTACGAAAAGTCAAATCTCGTTTGGTACCGAAAACTCTCAATTTCTTGGAAAAAAGTCGTCGCGTTGATGTGTATGAAACAATGCTTTCAGACTATCAGGACAAGCTCAAATGCATCATTACGGGAGATGAGACTTGGATTTATGCTTACGACCCTGAAACAACCGACCAATCAAGCGAATATCGTGCTAAAGGCGAGGCCAGACCGAAAAGAGCACGTCAAAGTCGTTCAAAAATAAAGGTCATGGTGACATTTTTTTTCGATTTTCGTGGTGTGGTGCACTATGAATTCCTTCCACCTGGCCAAACTGTTAATAAGGAATATTATTTGAGCGTTATGCGTCGTTTACGTGAAGCAATTCGACTAAAAAGACCAGATTTATGCGCCAACAACTCTTGGTTTTTGCATCACGATAATGCACCGTCTCACACTGCACTCGTTCTTCGTGACCATTTCGCCAAAAATTCCTCGCATATCGTTCCGCAACCACCGTATTCGCCTGGTTTGGCTCCGTGTGACTTCTGGCTATTCCCAAAACTCAAGAGACCACTCCGGGGAACGCGTTTCGAGTCGATTGAGGAGATAAAAGCTGAATCGAAGAAGGCGCTGATGGCTATACCGGAAATGGACTATTTGGCATGTTTCGGGGATTGGAAAAATCGTTGGCATAAGTGTATTTCATCGAGAGGGGATTATTTTGAAGGGGATGAAATTGATTTACAAGAATAAATAAAGATTTTTCATTTTACAACCAAATTCACCTTACTTTTTGCCCACTATGCCTCTTTTGGACTCTTATTAAAAGTTGTTGCCGTGGTTGTTAC
>JAYXIM010051859.1:0-19770 GCA_037575425.1 Anastrepha fraterculus | reverse complement strand
ATATATAAATATTTTATTTAAAAACAATAAAAAAATCTGTTTCTTCTGTTTTCTTCTTCTATCTTCGAATGTGTTAATGTTTTTTAAAACATAAATATAAATATGGATCATTCGGAGGGGCACTCAGACATCCAACACTCGTGCCAACGCTTTGGTAATTTTCCTGGTCGTAGAGTCTTAAGTTTACCCTTCATCACGCTCTTTGCAAACCGATCGTCTTCATTCTTTTCTTTTCCTTTCTTGCTGCGCTATTTTACTACAGTACCTGGCCATTGAATTATGACAGATGATAAAAATTACATATTTATGGCTTTGAGAGTGAATAAAAAGCAAACGGTTTTAAAGCATTTAAAAAATTTTACATATTTGTTTTTATTAAAAGCTTCTTGACACTTTTGCATTAAAAATATTTATTTTAAACTAATATTTCGTGGCTCCTCCCCTTGCTGTTAAGACGGCCTCGATTGGTTGGGTCATACTGGCTACGCACTGTGTTATCTTCATCTTAAGATTTTAGTCATTATACTACACATTTTCAATGTTTTCCTTAAGCTGTTGTATTGTGGTATTATTCCGCTGGTATACTGCTGATTTGAGGTATGCGCAACAATTTTGGATGGGGTTAAGGTCCGGTGAATTCCCAGGCCATGGCAAAACCAAATATTTCCATTGCATTAAGGGAGGGGTCTAGGGTTTGAGCATTTTTTTTAATGAATTTTTGAGACTTTGCTTTAGAGATATGAATAGTGAAAAGGTATTTAAACTTTTTGTACATTATAAAGCATCATTTCAACAATATTGTACAAAATTTTTGTAAGAAAATATCGGGAAATAAGCCGGTGAGGTAACTTTTCCGAAAACGCCTTTTCCAAAAGGTGATTTGCGGTGACTATCGTATCTAGTTGTAGAACCACCTGAAATAAAAAAAACAGAATTATTTGGTTAAATTATCACCAAAACCTCCCCCACTGGCTCCGATTTTTTTTTTTCATTTTTACGTTGCCAGCGCGTTTTTGAAGCAAAAAGTGCGATTTTCACTGATTTTTTCGCTGTATAAGTGGAAACCGCCCTTAATGTAAAACAAAAAAGTGAAAAATCTCTCAGTGGGGGAGGTATTTTATATATAGAAGTTGTATACCAAATTTGAAAAGGATCGGTTAAATATTGTTGAAGTTCTAATAGTCACGGACTTTGAAAAAGTGGTTTCGAGAAAAACGCGTTTGAAAAAAAACGTTTTTGTAACGCTCCGCTCCAAACGCTCGCAGCTGTCGCAGAGGAGTGGAGACAAAAACGTCTATAACTCCAAAAGTTTTGCTCCGATTGAGCTGAAATTTTGGGACACTATTTTTGAGATGATTTACTATAAGAAAAAGCTATTTCCAAAAAATCGATTTTTTGAAAGTCAAACCCTAGACCCCTCCCTTAAGACAATTCATGCTCATCCTGGATGTGTGACATGGAGCTCCATCTTGCATAAAGGTGTATTCGTCTCTCGGACACTTCAGGGTTTCTAAATATGGCAGCAAAACGTTTTCCAGCACCTCCACGTACTGGACAGAGCGCATTGCTCCCTCAACAAAATGTAGCGGACCTGGTCCCCTCTGAGGTTATACAGCCCCAAACTACAACACTAGGGGGTGTTTGACCCTTGGAAGCACACAAACTTCAGAATATGGTTCTCCGACTCTTCTGTGAACAAAACTTGCTGTTTTTGTGACCGCTTCCAATCGGCATTCATCGCTGAAGATGATCTGTAAGAAGAAAAACACAACCACAAAAAAGTGTGAATATTCACATCTTCTTACTACTGCTATTTGACAAAGGAAAAAAATGTTTTTTTTAACTTACTTTTTTCCAATATTCGGCGTCGAAGTCTCTGTGAAGTTAAGCCCAAAGCTTCCGCCGATTTCGCATACACGGTGTCAGTTTTGGCTATTTTGCTGGTCTTCTGCAAAAAAGTTCATTTTCGTATAAACGTCGTCGTAACGTTCTTTCCGAAACATTTACTCCAGATTCCTGAACCTCTCTTAAAATCATCCATAGCATTTCTGTTCTAGAGAACTGTTTGGACGATTTTGCGATACTGCCTGGTTGAGGTGATGCGTTCTCGGCGACAATTTTGGCGATTGTTTGAAGTTACCGCTAAAACGTTGTTTGTATTTTTCGACTTTTTGGCAACATTTATCACAGATGCCTTGGATATTCCAACGGTTCTTGCTATAAGTATCGGCATAACTCTGGTTATTGGCTTTCAAAAGAACTGCAATTTGTTGCTTTTGTCTCGATGTCAAATCCGACTTTCAGCCCATTTTCTAAAAAAACTGGATAAATTAAAAAAAAAGATAATCCACGTGACAAATTCAAAAGATATGTATATTTTAAACTTACTGTTGCTATATTTTAGATATATGAATACTTACTATTCAATTCTTTCACTTTTCAGACGATCTCAATTAGTTGTTTTATGCTCCTCACACAAGATCGAAGCACTGACACTTGCACACTTAACTTTTCACTTATCTGCAAAAAAACTGAACCTTTTCTAATTGTCGCAGGCTAATTGACCGGAAGTTCTTGAAAACATCTAAGAACAGGTTAAAAACCCCTTAATATACTTTTTTTTTTGGAAAAGCTTAAATTAGATTGAATATTTTAAGTGATATTTGAAGTTTTCAGAAAAAATGCCATCGGTCATAATTCAATGGCCAGGTACTGCACGTCAGTGATTTCGTACATCTCTCGTATCTTCTCATTTCATTTAAAAACAATTTTCTCAAGTATAAGTTTATATTAAAAAAAAAAAGAGGTTGTCTGCAAAGTCGGTTTACTGACGATAGTTTAACGTGATAACGTCATAAGAAAATACTGATTGAATGGTTGCATTTTTCAAAAGAAAATTTTAATTTTATTTGTTTGATACATATTTTCTATGGATATAGAGAATGAGTTAACATTAACATAACATATACTTTAACATAACATAACATGACATAACACAACACAACACAACACAACACAACATAACATAACATAACATAACATAACATAACATAACATAACATAACATAACATAACATAACATAACATAACATAACATAACATAACATAACATAACATAACATAACATAACATAACATAACATAACATAACATAACATAACATAACATAACATAACATAACATAACATAACATAACATAACATAACATAACATAACATAACATAACATAACATAACATAACATAACATAACATAACATAACATAACATAACATAACATAACATAACATAACATAACATAACATAACATAACATAACATAACATAACATAACATAACATAACATAATATAACATAACATAACATAACATAACATAACATAACATAACATAACATAACATAACATAACATAACATAACATAACATAACATAACATAACATAACATAACATAACATAACATAACATAACATAACATAACATAACATAACATAACATAATATAACATAACATAACATAATATAATATAATATAACATAATATAATATAACATAACATAACATAACATAACATAACATAATATAACATAACATAACATAATATAACATAACATAACATAACATAACATAACATAACATAACATAACATAACATAACATAACATAACATAACATAACATAACATAACATAACATAACATAACATAACATAACATAACATAACATAATATAACATAACATAACATAACATAACATAATATAACATAACATAACATAACATAACATAACATAACATAACATAACATAACATAACATAACATAACATAACATAACATAACATAACATAACATAACATAACATAACATAACATAACATAACATAACATAACATAACATAACATAACATAACATAACATAACATAACATAACATAACATAACATAACATAACATAACATAACATAACATAACATAACATAACATAACATAACATAACATAACATAACATAACATAACATAACATAACATAACATAACATAACATAACATAACATAACATAACATAACATAACATAACATAACGTAACATAACATAACATAACATAACAAATTACCCCGTATTAAAGCACTTATCAGCAGCTTTCATTTGATACCCATATTGTAAATACACAACCAAAGGTTACCCGGGTCCACGTTTTCACCTATATCTCGAGACCCCAGTCACGGAGCGGTATGAAAAATACTCTGTACTAAAGCATTCACCAACAGCTTCCATTTGATACCCATATTGTACATACACATCCGAAGGTTACCCGGGTCAACGTTTTGACCTATATCTCGAGACCCTATCTACCAATAGGTATTCAAACTATACGGAAATCATCTTCAATACCTACTTAACAATGTGCGTAAGTTTGGTTTAATTCGGTTCAAAGACACGGCGGGTCCACGTTTTGGCATATATTTCGAGACCTTAGTCATCAATAGGTATGAAAATTACCCCGTATTAAAGCACTTATCAACAGCTTTCATTTGATATCCATATTGTATAAACACATTCTAGGGTCCACGTTTTGGTCTCTATCTCGAGACCCTAGTCACGGAACGGATGAAAATACTCTGAACTAAAGCATTCACCAACAGCTTCCATTTGATACCCATATTGTACATACACATCCGAAGGTTACCCTATATCTCGAGACCATATCTACCAATATGTACCCAAACAATACGGAAACCATCTTCAATACCTCCTTAACAATATGTGTAAGTTTGGTTTAATTCGGTGCAAAGACACGGCGGGTCCACGTTTTGGCATATATTTCCAGACCCTAGTCATCAATAGGTATGAAAATTACCCCGTATTAAAGCACTTATCAACAGCTTTCATTTGATACCCATATTGTACATACACATCCGAAGGTTACCCGGGTCCACGTTTTGACCTATATCTCGAGCCCTATTTCCAAAATAAAATATAATCCATGTTACTCGTGATGTAGCTTTCGAATGGTGAAAGAATTTTTAAAATCGGTCCAGTAGTTTTTGAGCCTATTCATTACAACCAAACAAACAAAGTTTTCCTCTTTATAATATTAGTATAGATATGGTAAATATTACCATACATTTTTTCCTTCATATATAATAAAAAAATTAATAATAATAACATTAAAACAACAGGTATTATTAACAAACTTGGTTTTATTTTAAATTCTTCAAGTGAATCAAATTAATAATAATCAATAAGAAGGCATATGCCAATACAAATACGTGAATTTATATATGTACATATGCGCATATACATACATATATACGCTCACTTAAGTAGGGGAGAGCAAGATGTCGAACGTTGCCGTTCGTTTGCTTTGTTTGCTTTGTCGTTCCTTCCGCGCTTTCGCTTGCAGTTCATTCAATGCAATGAGCAAGGTAACTACATATGAGCAAGGTAACACTAATATGAGCAAGGTAACACTAATATGAGCAAGGTAACTACATATGAGCAAGGTAACTACATATGAGCAAGGTAACGACACATTTTTTCGTGCGTGCAGCCTGTTAAATCGAATTATAAGACGTTATCACGTCAAAAAAAAAAATAACTCGTAAAAATTTATTAAATACTTATCTTCATGTTAACATCGTATTAGTCGCAGATAGTTTCTTTTTAAATGTGGATGGTAATAGACTTTTTTCTTAGAACTTAGTACAGAATTCGAATTATGTTTTATTCTCCTTTACAATCCTTATGAATGAAGTTATTCTCCTTTATAATCCTTTATATCAAATTAACAATTTACATACAAATTGCAGAATCTATAAAAAAATATATTATTATATTCGCAAGCACATTTCACATAGCGTAAAGGGCGCGCGCCACAAGTGAGAACAGCAGCAATACGTTACATTTGGCTTTTTTCATATTTCTGCGCATTAAAATCTCCACTGTGTTGTTTTTGTAACTACCGGATTTTTGTATTAAAAAGATTAAATTAAAAGCGAATAATTCACGGTATTTACACATAACCACTAGCATTTATGTTTACTTTACGCCTTTACTTAACTCATTATATTTTTATTTTAATTTTTCATTATGCGCTCATTTAACTATGATATTTATTTTTTCACATGCATGAATTTTTACACACAAACCTACATGAGTGTGCACATTTTTATTTCGATTGGATTCTTTGACAACGACCCGACATCATAGACATTGTTTTTGCTTTATACCGTCCGTGTACTACTCAAACATACATACATTTATACGCAAATTAATTCAGGCGAGTTGGCTCAAAAGGACCACACGACGTATACGTGTCATGAAGTGGCTGCATAAAAGTTGACGGAGCGCAGGCAGTCACTGAGGCTATGCCTGATTGAATAACCGGAAGTATGTGTGTGCGTGTGTTTGCCAGATAAATTGGAGTCGCTTTATTTGTGTGCACACTAACACTTACACCTATGTATATGCATACATCTTTGTTTCAAAGAAGGCAGGTTGTGACTGTGTGCGTTTTATCGTTTATGGCATTACAAACATTTTAACAACTGCTATATACGAATGCTTTGTTTTTTACTTTGTGCTTTATTTATGCAAATTTAAATCGTGCGCGTAAATGCGGAATGTACAACAAATAAAGTTACAAAGGAAAATCGTATAAATCTACACGAATATAATGAATGCCTGCCTCGCTTGCTGGGGTGATTCGAAAAAATCGTGGCATATTTTGAATGCAGAACTCCGTTGCGTATTTCCATATATGTATGTATGTAGATCAAGGCTTTTCAAAGCGTGTACTTTTGGGTGCGAAATTTTAGTAAAAATAAAACCCATCTGAGATGTTTTTACTGAAGCAATGATGGGTGAGAATGCTGCATTTTTATCAAGAGTTAAAGCTAGTGGGAATGAACGTATCATTTGTGTGATTACCGACAAGATTTCTGCTAATTTAAGTGCAGTAAAAAGGCGAATCTATGCAATGCAGAATTACCAGAGCAGCAGAAATATGTTGCTTTTGCATTTAAGTCGTTTGAATGCCAAAATTTTAATTAGAATTTAAACAAAAATACCAACAATAAATGACAAAACTTCCGTTAAAATGTAAAAGAAAAAACGAAACAACAACACAGCAGCAACTCACCACCAAATGGCATGAGAAAAGATAGATCAGTTGCGCGTTGTGTGGTATTTTGGGATGCTCTCGAAATAGTTAATTTCGTAAAATTTCATAATTCAATATAACATTTCCAAAGATTTAATTCTTTATATTACAAATGATGATTTTAAGTATATGGAGACGCAATTATTATGCAAATTTATGTTTTTCTTAAAATTTTGATGTCGAAAAAGAAAATTTGCCGTAGTTATTTCAAGTAATATTTACCAATAAAACCCGAAGTGGTATTTGCCACCTTATCGGGTAATACAGTTTTAAAACTTGAGTTTTGAAAAAATCAAAAAATGCATTTAGCATTAGAGCAGAGTTTCTAGTACTTTCAGAAATGACACAGAATATACTTCTTCCGCTTTGTAACTCAAAAAACTCGGTCAGCTACACAAAACGTTGATAAGATTATATGTCCCGAGTAATAAGCACCGACTACAGCCTTCCGGTATTCACAATTTGAGGGAATGAAATGTGAAATATAGGAACAAAATGGAATGGAGAGAAATGTGGATGACAGGTAATTTCCAAAATTACTCAAAAAATATTGCTGGTTCTACTTGAGGTCTAGAGAGAGGGATTTTCTTAAGAAACTAATTAACCAATATTCGTATATTTCAGTTTGGGAGACTCGCTATCGTATGACTTTTTTAACCTGGTAGTGGAAAAGATCGTGCGAGTCCCAGAACTTAATCGCTCAAACCAAACTTTGTAAAAGAGCGTACAATTGCTGGCATATTCTGATGTTAGTTCTGTCTTTTTCAAAATGGATAAAGAAGCAAAGTGAATGGGTCTGGTGGTGAACGAGGACAAAACGAAGTACCTCCTGTCATGAGTGTTTAAGAGAAGTATTCGACTGAAGATTTCTGAACCTTTGTATATTAGCGTCGGTGAACATCGTAGGCGATGGGACAATGAAGTGTGTGGGCTTTACGATGTCATAGACATAGTGCAGCGAATAAAGATCCAGTGGTTTCGTTGACTGGGTCATGTTGCCGGGATGGATACAAACGCTCCAACTCTGAAAGTATTCGATGCAGTACCAACTGGGGGTAGTAGAGGGAAGGAAAACCTCCTCTGCGTTGGAAAGATCAGGGGAAGTAGGACTTGGCTTTACTAACAGACTCCGGGAGAGAACACGAGAAAAAAACGACTAGCGCGCTTCGTTAATCTCGGTTAAATCGCTTAATTCGCTATCGCGTCAATAGAGAAGAAGAAAAAGTATATCCGAAATGGGATAGTCAATGTGCTTGCTCAGTTAGAAGGGGTTAAAAGTCGAAAAATTTTGAGAAGCTCTGCTGTAACTGACGAGGGCACGGGCATCGACCTCATTATAAAACATCATTTAGTGCGAACGCCTGTTTTCACGTTTGCAAGAATCATTTCGAAAAATGTGGTTCACCGTTTAATAATGTCTACCTAATGGTGTACCTCTTCTTTTACCGCAAAAAAAGGGGACCGAAGAATAAGCACCGTATTCCCGTATTCACAATTTGAAAGCAATAAAATGTGAAATATAGGAACAAAATGGAATGGAGAGAAATGTGGATGGCAGGTAATTTCCAAAATTACTCAGAAAATATTCCTGATTGTACTTGAGGTCTTGAAAGAGGCTTTAAAGGATAGGCGAGGATGCAATTCATTGCTTCTCTGCAAGCTTTCCAAATTTTCTTAACAATCTATTCAGTTTGTCCGCTTTCAATATGCCTGACTCAAAAATTAACCATTTAAATCTAGTAAAAGACGGACTGGCACAGAGAAAATGCTCCGCGCTATCCTCGTTCTCCAAATGAGATGTAGACAGTGGACTTCTAATGATGTCTATAGTGAACCTGCGTCGTCCATGTCGATTGTGTTCTATAACTAGTTCTATCAGGGCTCGCAACTCACACCTTATCTGTGTGAGAAGGAACATTGTTACCCTCCTAAGGCTTTAGATTGATTATCACTGTAGACCTTGATTTTAATAATAATGAGTCGAAAGTAACAAAACTAATCTACAGAACTGCGGCATAATAATTTCTTTCTATCTCTCGAATAAATGAAGTATTCTAAGGACAAGCTACTCCTACATTCGGGAAACCCTCACTTGGCCATCTACACCGACTCTTGGAAAGAGTCTGAATTTGTGGCTTGGGTCTTGTCGAACTCGTTCAGGGTTGAGAAGTAGTCTTGTGTGGCTGATTTTGGACTTTTGAAGCGTAGGTATTAACTTTTTCCCGGGGGTGTTACCCTTTGAAGCGTAGTGTTATATACTCCTATAATTTGGTGGATTCAGTTTGATTCCCTGGCCATTGAAATCTTCTGAAAGCAAAGGGTTGTTTGTAGATCGATCTACAGCAAAGAGCTTATTACACTCAAAATGAAATGTAAAACAAAAATGCTAAAACTAGTAATTCGCGAAAGCAGTTCAGGCGTGACGCTACGAGAACATTATTCCTTAAGCCGAAAAAAACTTTTTGTTTATCACAAATGAGAGAATTGATGTGTGTATGTTACTAGCATTCAACTAAATATAGTAAATCTTTCATTTTCCACCAGTATCTACCTTCGGATTTTAAAAATGAAGCTAAAGTTTAGAAAAAATTCACAAATGTAATGGGCATCAAATAAAAGAATGCAATTAAATTAAAAAAAATCAGTAAAATTTGTCTTTTTAAATATAGAAATATTTTGTACTTATTATTTAAAGATTTTCATTGACCACTATTAGTCAAACCTTTTTCTAACATTTGTTGTTTCATACTCGAAGTCCGGAACTCGGAAACTACCGGGGGGTGACTACTATTTGGCTGCGCGGAAGCTACGTGAAATATACTTGCTCATACTACTTAAGCGCATAGGAAAGAAACTGCGTTAACATGAAAATAGATGCGAAGTATCTGAAAAAATTTGAATTATTAAAAAAAAGCTCCTGCTGGAAAACTAAAAATGCAGACTTACTACTAATGAGTTCCAGTAACGGATACAAATTGAATAACAAAGTGTCTAATTGGGTCATACATTTCTATCGCCTGTGTTTCCCAGTTTCTGACACAATATTCACCAAAAGTGTTTCGAACCACTCCATTTGAACGTGTGCTGTGAAAAAGAAAGCATTCGTTAATAACATAAACTTTCATTAAATTTCATTACTTATATACCTACAAAAAAAGCACGACTGCTTTACACGCTAGAAAATTATTCAATGTAATATATAAGTATACTACGCCCGACATTTTAAAACAATTTGAAAAAAGCTTTACACAATATCCGACCGCGATGTTTATATATACATATATACACGCAGTATATCCAATATAATTCAAAAGAAACATAAGGGAAATTCATCCCAACCTCTCTCACAGGCGACAGCAGGACCTTTCGTTTGTAAGAGTGAGCTGGCGTAACTAAAACTTTAGTTATAAAAGTGTAATTTATTGAAATATGTTACCATATAATACATATTGCAGCATTCAAAACAGCCTACCATAGCAAAAGCGTGTCGACAAATCAAGTTGAGTGTGCCTGCCACTCATGCATACATAAATGGTGCAAAAAAACGAACGTTGTTGGAGGCGTCGCACGTGGGGCGCTGGAAAAGCCCGCAAGTGTGTCAACACGCAGGAAATGAGCGTTTGAGTCACAAGTGAAAACAATAGAGGTTAAAGGCGATAAAGCTTAGCTGAGACTAATGGCCTGCTGAGCTGCATAAAACCGCATTGAAGGGGACACAGAGGTATTGCCTTGTTTTGTGAATAGAAAATGAGTCTTAACGTAAATAGGACAGAGTAACTACAGTAGAGAAAAGTGAAAGGAAAAAGTATTAAACATAATATGAGGAAAAAAGGCCATCTTATATGTTTTAGCGTTCGTTTTTATTTAGGTTTTGAAAATTCAACTAGGTTAATCCCGCCAGCGGCCTACGAACATCATCCAATTGTTCTATTTTTTCACACAAAAAGTGATGTTTTCAGAAAATCATGAGGTCTCGAGTGCTTTGTGATTATAGTTCAATGTTTGCTTCGTATTGCTTCGGAAAGTAATTTTAGTGCAATTAGGAATATGCTTTGTGCGCTATCAGTTCGATCAAATATATACATATATTCAAATTCTGTGACAAATTTTACAATGCTTACGCTGAGAACAAATTCGCAGAAAAAATTTCCGTTACTTCGTTCCTGTGCATTGTCTACTCATAAATTATACTCAGTTTCGTGGCAATTTCGCTTGTTAGCAATGGAGTGGGGAGCTAAGGAAAATCGCATTGCAGTGATTGCATTACATAAGTGTGGTAAAAGTGGGCAAGTGAGACGTCTGAAGTGACATACAGAAAAAAAAGTGATCGTCCTCGCGTGGTTCGAACCAGTGCCGCCATAAAAGCCGTTCGGAAAAGAATTCGCGGAAATCCCCTTAGAAAGCAGAAAATCATGCCCAGGGAAATGAATGTATCGACCAGATCATGTCATGCCTAATTAAAGATGATCTCCATATGAAAGTCTCAACTGGTCAGCTTTTGACAATGCCCTTGAAGAAAATTGGACACTACATATCCAAGCAGCTTCTTCGCTGGGACGCGGTCAACGGACATCAAAATATTCTTTCCACAGATGAGAAAATTTTCACTGTTGAAGGAGTTTTTAATAAGCGAAACGACAAAATCTATGCTAAAACTTCTAAAGACGAAAAAATGTTGCTCCAAGTGTTCAGTGTGACCATCCAGCCTCCGTAATGCTTTGTTGGGGAGGGTCTTGCAAAGGCGTTACCTCTCTTCATTTCTGCGAAAAAGGGGTTAAGATCGAGGTAAAAGTGTACCAGGAGGATGTCTTAGAAGGCGTGGGGAAGTAATTGAGCAGCGCTAACTTCAATGGAGAGCATGGGATCTTCCAGCAAAATTCCACTCCAGTCCATAAGGCAAAAGCCACCCAGCAGTGGTTTAAAAAATATATTTCTGCGTTTATAACCGCAGAAGATTAGCCGTCTGAATCCATTGGACTACAGTTTGTGGTCAGAATTGAAGAACATGGCCTGTCAAAGACCTCATAGAAATTTGGAGAGTCTCAAACATTCTGTGGTTTGAGCAGCGACGTTAATATCCATAAAAACTGTGCGAGCTGCAATAGCTAAATGGCTTAATCGTTTGAAGGCTTATGTAAATGCAAATGCTGACCATTTCGAATGAAAATGAAATTAGGTTTTTTATTATTTACATGATTAAATAAAACTAAATTTGTTAGAAAAGTATTATAATTTCATGTCTATAACGGACTTGACTTCTAATATAACTTATGGCAGGACTTATGTGAGAATATATTTCATGATTGAGTAGAATGAAAGTGCAGTAAAATTTTCTTAAGGAAGCAGAAGTAAACATTGAGATAAAAAATGGTAATATAACAGGAAATATGTACTAGAAATCTTACTCAAATAAATGAATAAATGGATAAAAGTAGAAATAACATATCTCTTCTAATCGACGCTTTCCAAACTAACAACTGGCATTTTTTTCTTTTCACTACGATGAAGTGCAACAGAAAATAAGAGTAATTAGCAGCGTGTGAGTTAGCTTAAAAATTTATTTACATATATTTTTTTATATATTTTATATTTTATTTATATACAAATACTTATAAAGGGTTTTCCTATAACAGGTGTTATAGGTGAATGGATTGCCCTATCGGGAGATGATTAATGATTTTTTATGCCGGAATTGGATGGTATTGATCTGGACAACGTTTATTTTCAACAAGACAGCGCTACGTGCCACACAAGCAATGAAACCATTGATCTTTTACGGCAAAAGTTTCCGGAGCGTTTTATCTCTCGAAGAGGTGATCACAATTGGCCACCGAGATCGTGTGGTATAACACCTTGTGACTTTTTTCTTTGGGGCCACGTGAAAGAGAAGGTATACGCCAACAGCCCAGGGTCGATTCAAGGCCTCAAAAATGGAATTCGTGAGGCTATCGAGGACATAGGGCAGCCACTTTGCAATTCGGTTATGGAAAATTTCACGAAAAGGATATTGTCCTGTAAGCGTGGCCGTGGTAGTTATTTGCCGGACGGCATACCTTCCACTTTATAATGAAATAAACATCCGATAATTTATATTAAAAATAGTATTTTTCTTTGAATATCAAAATAATACCTCTTATTAAAAAACCCCTTATATATAGGGTGCGGCATCTTTTATGTCGGTATGAAAACATTGAATAATTATTGAAAAAAATAACTGATTTTTATAAGTGAGCTATTATACATGTATTGTATGTTCAGGTCGACGGCGCAGCTTTATTAGATATCACAAACTGCGATCTTTTTTCTCCGTTAATGTTCATTCGCTTCGGCAACGTCACATAAATTTCATCAATTGCTTTTATTAAAAAAGATAAGATAATACTGATTTCATTCATTCATTAGAAATTAACAAATTAGGTAGTTTTGGTTTTCCCTGCAGGAAAACTACACACAACCATACTCCTACATATTATCAGGTCAGTCCACAAGTTCGTACGTTTTTTAAAGATGGTTTTAAAATTAATAAAAAAGATTTTTAAAGTATTTATTAATCAATAATATATTTTCCTTCTTTATTTACAATGCCTTCCCAACATTTAGGCAAATTTTAATTCCCTGCTCAAAAAATTGTTTGTCCTTGGAGTCAAAATACGCTTCGATATCCCTTTTTATAGCTTCGTTTGAGAAATAGTTCTTGTTACGCATATGGAATTGAAGTCCACGGAAAAGATGATAACCACAAGGTGCAATATCCGGAGAGTATGGTAGATGGATGCTGCACTAGCTCCCATCCGAGCTCGTTAAGCTTGCCTAATGTTTGCCTTGCGGTATGAGGTCTTGCGTTGTCGTGGTGAAACAAAACTTTGCGTCTATTCACTAAAGATGGTCGATTTTTGTTAAGTGCCTCATTCAGGTTTGATAGATGATGGGAATAATCATCAGCAGTTATCGTTTGGTTTGGTTCCAGAAGTTCATAATAAACAATACCGGCCATATCCCACCAAATAGACAAGAGAATATTCTTGGAGTGAAGACCATCTCTAGGGGTCGGTTCTGGTGATTCATCTTTATCTAACCATTGCCGTTTGCGAACAAGATTATTCTAAAGAACCCATTTTTTATCACCAGTAACGATACGGTTCAAAAAACTTTCATTTTCAAGCCGTTGCAGCAGCTGAGAACACACATTCACTCTCTGCTGAAGGTTGGCGAGGGAAAATCTATGCGGAACCCATTTTCCCAGCTTTAAAACCTTTCCCAACTGAACCAGGTGCCTGTGAATTTAACCTCTGAGCTATCATATCGACTATCAAATTTGGCTCAGCTTCCACGAGTTCGAGGAAGACGTCGGAGTTAAAGACTTCAGGACGACCAGCGCGCGGGGCATCCTCCACGTCGCAGTTACCACTTCGGAATTTTGAAAACCACTTTTGCGCAGTACTTACAGTCACTCTCCGTGAACAGTGTTTATTTCTGCAGCAGCAGTTGTTGCATTTTTACCACTTTTATAAAAAAATACAAAATATGCCTCTTATACGCCTTCGAAGATTCCATTTTATTTTTTAATAACACGTGCTTCTATCCACGATTAAAATCACTTGTTGAATGCACAATATATCAAATAATATATAGATAGTTCCATTATATTTCGCGAATAATTTTTTGTATTCAAAAATCGTACAAAAGTGAAATTATGGGTAAAATACGCACGAACTTATGGACTGACCTGATACTATTCGTAATCGAATGTAAGAAATTATATAATTTAAAAGTAATAAATCTTTTTGTTTATTTCAAATTTGAACTAGCTGATTCCGGTCTCTAGCTGCTTCCAAGAGGGGACCCTTGCGTTATAAACCGGTCCACTGCCTTATGTTCCGCAACCAAGAAAACTGATTACGCCTTTTCTTCCTTCAATCTTGCCCTGCAATATGATGCACTTGATTAGTTGTCTGTTGCCGTGAACTCTTCGCAAGATTTCTTCATTAGAAAATTAAATTAAAATTGAATTAAAATTTTACCTACTTTTATTATTGATTAGTCAACTCACGCATTCTTCTTCACACATTGCTGCACTCTCATCACTTAATACAAAATTAGACTAAAGCCATTTGGAGTGATTTCTTTCAAAATGACACGTCATCCGATGACACTTTCCCAGGATAACTTCTAAGTATTTAAAAAACGAATATTTTCACATTCTTACGCCTCCCATTTTCTTCCGAGTATATTTTCCATAATAATTAATGTTGTTGTTGTTGTAGCAGCATAATAATTCCCCATACATATATAAAATAATACACTATAATAAAAATGCTCATGAAAAGTACAAGGCTGACTTTAAATCATTGGCTATAAAGCTTCTGATATGTAAGTAATTATTACATTATTGTAAAAACGTTTTTGGATTAGTTATTTTTGGATATTTAGAAGAAATCCTCCAGCGTAGCCGAATGGAATAGTGCGTGACTACCATTCGTAAGTGCGTAGGTTCAAATCTTCGTGCATGAAACACCAAAATGCCAGAAAACGTTTTTTTTTTCAAATAGGAAGAAAGGAAGTCCGTTTTACAAAGGAAGTCCTTGTTTTCTTTGACATTCCGGTTTTTTTTCAACTTTTTCCAGTTCGACCGCACTCGCAACAATATGCGATGTCATCACATAAGTGCTCGATCGGGATCTACGTGAGTAGCGATTACTTACTTGCACTTTCGACTTTCACAGTTCTAAACTTCGAGGTTAAATGGCGCTACATATAATGTGATTAGCATAGTAATTCGAAGTAAAAATTTCTTTCACAGGTTTTTTGTTTCCCTACAGGGTGTGTCTGTAGCACTGAATATTCATGTGGTGTGCAGCAACAATCGATCGATTTGATTTGATTCGTTTTGCCTTGTCTGGTCTAGTTTGAAGCAAAATGTAGGTAAAGTTGGCGGCTTTATTGACTTATTGTTTGAATAAGACAACAAAGTTGATTGCTGTTGGTTGGTTGTTGAGGTTTATTTGATGGTTACATTTGTCTTGGTCTTGTCTAGCTAGTCTTGAGCTAGTTTGCTATTGCTGATTTGTGTATTCAACAAAGTTTGCCACTTTCAGAATTGATTTCAACTTTCAAACATTCAACTTTCATGCTGGCATTTTTGGTTTCATAACTTAGATAAATAGACAATTTTTAGATATTTGTCGCACATCTGCAAATACATTTATGACGTTCAACAATTGTATTTTCTAGATGGAAATGCTACTGTATAAGTTTTACCACTTCTATGCGTTTATCTATTAAATTTATGGGTTTGCTGGTGTTCGTATGTGTCTCTTTTTATATGCTGCCCCCTAAAACTAGTTCAGATAAGAAACACTAATCGCCGGTGGCTATGTAGTTACATACATTTATGAAATATTGCTGCCATAGTAAACTCTTTTTTTAGCATAGTTTTGTTTTTATTCTGTTCAGTTTTTCTAGCTGGCAAAGTTGGTCATGGTTTAGGGATTTTGTTTTTACTTTAAGTTCAATTCGAACGGTAAAATTGTTGAATGATTGTTTGTATTGCTCGATTTGGCATTACCGCGGGTTTTATTGAGTTAGAGCGCAGCAAATATGTAGTTATAATAAAATTCGGTAAACTGTTACGGAATATCAAGTAAAATATTTATTCGTGCCAGAAATATCTATGTTGAGTATTTTCGGCGATACTCCCTCATGTAAACATAAAGGCTAAATTGAAAATTCAGTGTACATATATAGAAGACTTATTTGCATGTTGTAAAAACGCAAAAATTCAAAAAATATGCAAAAATAATCCTTAAATACTATACAAATGGATATTTATTATTTGCTGATGGGTAAGTAGATTATTATTAATGAAAATGTAATTTACAGGCGAGCTAATTTAGAGGGGCTGATAATAAAGGTAAACACTGCTATAAAATTGAATAGTTTTTAGTTTAATCTTAAATTATTTTTTTGAAAACAAAAAAAAAATCATTCTCAACATGAGTGCCCAATTACTTCGAAATAATTACATATATATTTGTATAAAAGCAAAAAAATTGAACAAACTTTTACAGAATTACTGAATGCTTTTCCTCTAGAACCTTATCATTTTCAATGTTCTTTCCATACTTTATGTTGAAGCCGAGCTAATTTAATCATTTACTACAGTTTCAATAAACATTTTCGTGGAATACATTATACTTTAAAAAAGGAAGCGACTTTTTTAAAATAAAAGCCAAAAAGATCAAAAAGTTTACGGAAAATATTCAAAAAATTCAAAATAGAATACAAATTTTTCTTCAAAAGTGAATTTATCGCCTTCAAAACTCCCCAAATGCTAGCGTTTGATCCAGCTCTTGAACTCTTGGGTATATGGTAACCATCAGAACCGTCTTCAGTTTTTCCATTACTTCCTTTTGGTTCTTAAAATTCGTTCCCCGTAGTGTTTTTTTACTCGATCAAATAGAAAAACATCGCAGGAAGCCATATCAGTTAAATTCGAGGGCTGGTGGAGGGCAGTCATTTAGGATTAGCATGACACTGTGCGACGAACCGGTATCATTGTGCAAAATCCACGAGTTTCACCCAAGTCTTTCTTTTTTGGCGAATTGTTTGACATAAACGTCTCACAAGGTCCAAATAATAGTCTTTATTAACTGTCAGACTTTCTGGCAAAAATTCGCGGTGTACAATACCGTTCTAATCCATCCATCTACCGTGAGCAGCGCTTTATTTTTTGACTGATAACGACGTGGTTTTTCTGTTCCATTTTTAATGCAAAATTTAATACAAATCCAAATTCATCCATTTCTAAAACTACAAAAAATCGAAAACACGACCAGAGGTACATTTATGCAAGACAATGTAACTTTCACAAATGTCAGGCACCGGCGATACAATTTTGGTAGAAATGTTAATCATAGACGTGGAAACCTAACAAAAGCTTGAAGAAAATTAAACTCGACAGGTGCTGGCATCTTCTTCGGTGCCACAAGGTCAACGGCCATGAAAGTATTCTTTTCATAGATAAGACAATTTTCACGGTTGAAGGAGATTTTAATAAGCAAAACGACAAAATCTGTGCTAGAACTTTTAAATATGCAAACAATGTTGCTCCAAGTGTTCAACTTGACCATCATCCAGCCTCCACAATGGTTTGGTGGGGAGTGTCTTGTAAAGACGTTACATCACTTCATTTTTGCGAAAAAAAGATCTTAGACCGGGGGCAAAGGCGTACCAGGATAATGTAGCAATTAAGCAGCACTATATTCAATGGAGAACATGGGATATTTCAGCATGCTTACGCTCCAGTCCATAAGGCAAAAACCACTCAGCAGTGGGCTAATAGTCGCAGAAGATTGGTCGTCTGGAAGGCCCGATCTGAATCCATTGGACTGCAGTTTGTGGTCGGAAATATAACGCATGGCCTGTCGGAGATCTCAAACAATCTCTGGTTCGAGCAGCGACGTCAATATCGATGGAAATTGTGAGTGCTGCAATAACTGAAAGGCCCAAGCATTTTTAGGCTTGAGTAAAAGGAAATGGCGACCATTTCGAATGAATTTTTTTTTTTAATATCTATATGAACAAATAAAACTAACATCATTAAAAAAAGTATTATAATTTCATATCTAAAAGATTTTCCAATAACAGGCGTTATCTATCTCTGGCGAGAGATGATTAACGATTTTTTATGGCCGGAGTTGGATGGTATTGATCTGGACAACGTTTATTTTCAACAAGAAGGTCTTACGTGCTACGCAAACAACGAAACCATTGATCTTGAATGGGAAAAGTTTCCGGACCGTGTTATCTCTCGAAGAGATGATCACAATTGGCCCCCGAGATCTTGTGATTTCTTCCTTCTGACTTTTTTCTTTGGGACCACGTGAAAGAGAAGGGTTACGCCAACAACCCAGGGTTGATTCAAGACCTTAAAGATGCAATTCGTGAGGCTATCGAGGACATAGGGCAGCCACTTTGCAATTCGGTTATGGAAATTTTCATGAAAAGGATATTGTCCTGCAAGCGTGGTCGTGGTGGTCATTTGCCTGATTTTATTTTCCACTATTAATCGCATACCTTCCTCTTTATAATGAAATAAACATCCGATTATTTATATTAAAAAATAGCATTTTTGTTTGAATACCAAAATAACACCTCTTATTGGAAAACTCTTTTTGTAACAGAACTTATGGCAGGACTTAGTAGACACATACGTACCAATATAATGAGAATGTTAAGAGTAATCAACTTGGCCATGTTTGTCCGCCCATCTGTCCATGCGCACGATTACTACAATAGAAATTAATACATTTCAAGGAAACTCGGTAGATAATATAATTACTCTTTATTAGGTAGGTTGATATTGAAAATGGATGAAATCGGTTCATAACAACGCCCACCTTCCATATAACGGCAGTATTCAAACAGAAAAAAACGTTATATCTTATAAATGAAGCAAAATTACTCAAATTAGGTAAAATTGATAAAACCGAACAAAGAAATAGGATACGACGGAAAAATGTTGAAAATTAAGGCGGTGCCACACTCACCTCGCGATAAATTCATACTTAGTGATCTAATAAAACTCTCCTAAGCTTGTACACGTATTGCCCCCCACCTAA
>JAYXIM010051857.1:0-27967 GCA_037575425.1 Anastrepha fraterculus | reverse complement strand
GTTTTTTCTAATAGAGGTCGCTCCTCGGCTGACAACGACATTCTCAAGTGTATTTCTGCCACAAAAAAAGGTCCTTATAAAAAACCATCTTACAGCCGTTGAAAAATACTTTTTGTTCAATAAAATCAATTTAAATGTTTTCCATGTTAGGTTTCATTTAAAAAATTTAAAGTGTTTTTTTAATCTGTATGAGGCTTTTTTATCTAAGAAAAACATAATCCATATTAACTTCCAGCTTACCTACGATAAATTCGCCTGATATCGTTTCACGAAAAGCAGCCTCACATCAGTAGTGAGGTTCTCCCGTGCTTTATGTTTAAACCTCAACCACCTCACCGCTGAATAAAATATAACGCCACTGATTTTGAATCCAAGAAATCTGCTCTCGAACAAACTCAATTTGGCGTTGTCGTGGCGATGCTGTTACCAAAGGCGTGAAAAGCTCTGCTCCTGCCAATCGAAGCGCAGCTGTTCTTTTCGCCATTGACATTTCCATGTTAATAAAAATGTCTCAATGGATGTTAGAATCACTCTTCCTGGGATCCTGTTTGTACAATCTAACGATCATCTTTTCAATCTGGCTGGTAGTATTGCGCGCTTTCTTTTCTCCGAAAACGTTTTTTGCTGTTTTATACTCAGAAAAATATTTGAAAGCATTAAAACCCATCGCTTTTGAAACGTTTAATTGTGTTGAAATTCTTTGTGTTGCTTTTTTTAGAGCTGGGGGTTCAATTTTTCCTTAGAACATTATTGAATCGTTCCAATTGAAGTAAGCTGCTGTAGGAATACTCCAGATACCTTATTTTTAACTTAATTACCAGTCCAGGCGCATTCATTAAAGGTGGTGGCACTAGACCAACAACAATGTTTGTACGTCTGATTGTCAAAGCAATGTATGGGCAAAGTAGAAAACAGAGAATGAATTCGCCATGTTTCATTCTGGGCTGACACGGCGAAAAAAAAAACAAATCAGCTGATTTACCGATACCACCTTTAATGGATTCGCCTTGTTACCGGTTAAAATTTAGAACAGAAAACAATTCACAAACATTTGGACGAAGATCGAATCGTTCTTAATTATATTTCTTACAAAAATATCAGTGCTCCTACTAAAACGCTAAAAATCAATGCGAAGGCTTCAAAGGCAGAGATAAATAAACGTATTTCAATGAATGTGATCACAGCAAATATATTCAAGCCAAAAAGTACCATTACGATAACTACAATAGATAAAAGTGCCCAAGAACAATTTCCACAATTATTTCATCGGAAATGTTTTGTCTTGGTAATAGTAATGGTAATGGTTGTACGGGTTAGGCTAAGGCCTTTATGCACTGCGATCAGATTGATCTATTGTGCTGTGTTTCCAATCTCTTCCCACCTTTCGTCCAGTGTGTTGATGCCGTCCCGCCAAAAATCGCCTGGTCTGGTGTCAAAGAAGTTGCTCAACCTGGCGTTGTCATGAAGGAGTATGGTTTGGCCATGTCAATCAGGTCTTTTCAGTCTTCATGCGGTGTAGCTGGGCAATGTAGAGCTCTTTGTTGACCGTGACATTCTTTTCGAGCATCCACCAGCAGTCCCACCAACGCACATATCATGATCTTCTTTGGACGAACATCCGGCTTGACTCTCGGCTTTGGCGTAGCTCCTGGAGCCACCCACTCCTTTCTTTGCTTCATATTGATGTATGGACACTAGGGCGGGTCGATTTAAAAATCGCTCATTGCTCTGTGAAAATCATATTCTAGGGATCAAAATAAGAAACTTTGCCGAAGGAACCATACCTTTAAAACGAATTCTGATGTCCCCCAATTTGGGTCGAACGAAAAATCCCACTTTGACCCATTTAGAGTGCTCCAATCGAGTCCAAATGTATGACCGACCCCCACTAACTTTGGACGGCCGATCCACCCATGCCAGTGGCACACCCCCTGCAACTCCCCTGGGGGGTTCCCAATACAATCATACAATCACCATTTTTGGCCTTTACATGAGAAAAGAAACTAAAAAGTTCGACCCAAATTGGAGGACATCAGAATTCGTTTTAGAGGAATGGTTCCTTCGGCAAAGTTCCTTATTTTGATCCCTAGAATATGATTTTCACAGAGCAATGGGCGATTTTTTGCCTCCCCACAAATCGACCCGGCCCAATGGACACCACTTCTGATCTCTCATGGGGATTCGGTAGGAAAAGCGCTATTTATGACCGTGTGTTGCTTGATGGGGGGCGAGTTGCTGAGACGCAATTTGAATTCGACTTTCTTTGCTTTTTTCGGTAAATCCGATTGAATGAAGGTAGGTTAGGTTAGGTTAGGTAGTGATGGTTGCCCAGAGAGTGGACTCACTTGGACGAACGAAGTTTGGTTCATCCTTTGTGATACCATTACAAGAGGGTAAAAAGAGGTGAAGGAAAAAAGGACAAAAAGGAAATGGATGGGGAGGGTTGAGTGTTTTGTGGACTATGAACGGTGACTAGTCTGCGGTTGTGTTAACCTCTTTATGCTGCTGATGAAGTTCATCGGATTTTTGTTTTCAAGACCTGCTATATCAGCAGGCGCAGAAAAGAAGTGAGAACCAAGATGCTTGAATCTTAGTCCCGCGAGAGCTGGGCAGCTGAGGAGCAGGTGCTGAGATGATCCCCCCTCATCATCCATACAGCTGACGCAAAAAAGACTTGAAGTAATTCCGAGTCTCACGGCATATATACCCCGCGGGCAGTGCCCCGTGAGAATGCCCACGAAATTTGAGAGAAGAGATTTTACCATCCTCAGAATATCCCTCGAACGCCTCCTATCCAAACGTAGCCAGAAGGACTTCGCGACCTTACACGTTCGTGTACTTGCCCAGCGCTCGCTGAGTTGGTGCAAAGTCCATTTTTCCAGAAGTAGAGCGCAAATTGTCAAGGGGATCCCGATCCTCTCCTTACGCGGGCACACCACCTCACAGGTCCCTTGTCTGGCCAACTCGTCGGCTTCGCGGAATCGTTTTATGATCGCAATTAATGTTTTCCGCCAATTCACGACTGGTTTGGTGACCGTTCCTCCGCTCCTTCGAAAGTGATTTGAGACATTCTTTATCCAATCCAGAAGCTCTTCCGCTGTGGGATGTGTCATTGACGTCAAAGTTGCCATATGTGAGCTTTGCAAGCCATTTCAGTGCTGAAGAATCGCCTTTGACACCTTCTCCATATACGTCGCAGCTGCTTCGACAGCTTTTTGATCTCGATGAAAAGCAAAGAAGAGCAGGTGCCGAAAATGTTGATATTTGCCCGCTGGGAATTCCATTTCTAAGCCTCAAAACTAATAAAAAATTAAGCAACTCAAAAATATAATTATCATAGTTTTGTAGAGCAGAAAGAGTTCTATCGAATGAATATCTTTCCTTTGCCAAACAGCAAAAAAATCGTTGTAAAATAAAAGAAAATATAAAAACGCCATGAACTTATTCCCCAACCCAATAGTTATCCTTAAGAGTGCGAATTTCACATTCAGTGAAGAAAGTGTTAAATAATAACGCAAATAAATTTGCATAGACGTTGTTTTTTTCCATTAGTTAGTTAGAATTTTACACGTCTTGACTTAGGTAAATACAAACTCAAGTCATAAAGAGGTAGATGGGTATTTTCTTTGTACATACATACATACATATGCCAAGCTGCTAAGCTAGTGAGTAGCTCTTCTCCCCCTTTATTTGTTTAAGTGTAGAAAGCTAAGTAAATCAGTCAACTCGGCGTTGTACTCTATTTGGTTTGTTTGTGTTTATTGTGACTGTAATCGGTTGGATTGTAGCTGAAATGATGTTTTACATATTTTCCTACACTAAGTGAATCTTTAGCAAACTCTTTGTGAATATTAAAGAAACTAACGATTGTCTTAGCCAAGTCGCTAGTCAAACACTGACAGCCAATTAATATTGACAGCGACAGCAATAATCATCAGTCAAGTGCAGAAGGCAATGAAACTATGACTTCCGCAATCAAAGCGTAATTGTACGCCATTATCGTGCACCCGCTTATCGTCATCCAATCAGGCCGTTCGTTTGTGTACCCCTGTAGTTAGGCGAAGCGTTTTTTGACGTTATGGCGAAATGGCGAGTGAGTTATCATTTAACTATTTATGGTATTGGTGAAAAAATGCGTAAATATGCACATAAACAAATGCTTGCAGTACATAATGTATGTAAGTCTTTTATGTGTGCACATGGAATTATTTAAATATCCATCTTTGATATGCATACAAACATACATACATACATATGAGCGCATGCGTACACCTTAAATTTGTAGCATTTATACATTTGTTTGTGGCCCATGCCCATACAGGGTGTGCACTTTTGATTTCTTTTCTAATGTCCAAAAGTAGTCGAGCGAGTAATATCATACATATGTACATACATATGTATGCACGCATGTATGCGCTGTGTAAGCATTTATGCACTCGCATTGTAGTGCTGTTGTTTCAATAACATACCAAAATTCACGATTGTGTTGCTATGATTCAATATTTTGATTTCTCTTCCTCCACTCACTGTTCGCTCATTAAGGCATTGTTGCTGGTCTTTGCTATTGTTTCACGTTCATTTCGCAACAACTATTCTTTTTGGCCAAAGCAACAATTCACCTTTTAGGTGAACTTTGCTTTCGATTTATAACACTTTCAAACTTGCCTTTTATTGCTTTTGTATTGTGTGGTTGTTCTTGTTATTGTTATCATTGTTATGGTAGGTTTACGAATTTATTAATATTTCCATGTAATAGCAACTAACCACTGCAGGCGTGGCCCAGAACTGCAAGGTGGCGCAAAATTAATCATCCTATTCGAAGATTTATAATTTTTTTTTTTTTGCAAATGGTGGTACGTCAATCATATACAGTCGACTCTCGTTAATTCGAAATTCGAGGGACTCTTAAAATATTACGAATTATCGAGAATTTGAAATATAATATTAAATGGGTCGAAATTTTTCAGCGAAAATAAATAAAACTTGGAATTCTCAAGTGTTTTTATTTAACTGCTAATGTTTTACATATTCATAATGTGGATTAATTATTCTTTGAAAAGAACTCGATTTATACGAGTTTGCTCGAAGCACATTGCTGCTGCTCAGACTTTTCAATAATTTTTTTTAGGGAGAAAAAGTGCCTGATTCGAATTCTTTGACATTAGCCTCATCTGGGGTCCTGATCACAGCGACATTGCGGGAAACTGCGAGGCGGATGAGCTGGCCAGACAAGGGACATGTGAGGTGATCTCCCTGCGAAAGGAGAGAATTGGGATCCCCCTGACTACCTGCGGTCTGCTCCTGGAAAGATGGGCATCGCGCCAACTCAGCGAGCGTTGCGCAAGTACACAAACCTGTAAGATCGCGAAGTCCTTCTGGCCACGTTTGGACCGGGGGGCGAGCTTCTGAGGTTGACAAAATATCAGCTCTCGAATCTCGTGGGTTTTTTCACAGGACACTATGCGCGAGGAATGCATGCAGTGAGATGTATGGAGGGTGAGGTAGAATCATCTCAGCACCTTCTCCTTAGCTGCCCTGCTCTGGCGGGGCTAAGATCCAGGCATCTTGGCTCTTACTTCTTTGCTGCGCCTGCTGATATAGCTGACGTTGACATTAAAAATCTGATGAATTTCATCAGCAGCACAAAGCGGTTGACGCAAACGCAGCTTAGTCATAGTTCGTAATCCACACACAATCTAAACTCACCCTCCTAACCATCCCAGCACCACCTCACCCCGCACCCTATCGGTCTTCCTCTCTCACCTAACCCATTCATAATGGTACCACAAAGGACGAAACCATTTTTTCCTCGTCCAAGTGTGCTCATTCCTTGGGCAACCATACCAACCTAACCTAACCTTGGGTCATCGTGAAGCACCTTGTCGGACCGCAATACAGAAATTGGTGAAAAAATTCGAGCTGTTGGGACAAGTTAGTGATGTGAAGAATAAAACCCGTGCAGGTCACTCAAGAACAGCCGAAAGTATTGCTGTTGTAGCCGAACCCAGGTATGTCCATTTCTCGTTGTTCTTTGGAATTAGGCATTCCACAAACGTCATTACACCGTATTTTGCATAAAGATTTGGGTCTTAAGGCTTATAAAGTCCAGTTAACACAATAACTCAAGCCGGCCGATCATCAACAACGACGTGTCTTTCCTGATTAGGTCGTTGAAATTTATGAAAATGATCTGGAATTCCATCGAAAGATCATCTTGAGTGATGAGACCCATTTCCACCTCGGCGGCTTCGTCAACAAGCAAAATTGTCGCATCTGGGGCTCAGCAAATCCAAGAGTTATTGTTGAAAAGCCGCTCCAGCCTCAACGTGTGACTGTTTGGTGCGGTTTATGGTCCTTACTTTTTCGAAAATGAAGCTGGAGCAACAGTTACAGTGAATGGATTGCGGTATCGAGAGATGATTAACGATTTTTATGGCCGGAATTGGATGGTATTGATCTGGACAACGTTTATTTTCAATAAGACGGCGCTACGTGGCGCTACGTGCCACGTGTCCAGAACAATACCATCCATGAAAAATCGTTAATCATCTCTCTATAGCCTTTTATATATTTTGAATAACACCTGTTATTGGAAAACCCTTTATTTAATACAGTGCAGAAGCGTGCGTTAAAATGTGCCTATGTTTTATGCGTAACACGCAACCACACACAGTAAAGGTATTTTCAGGGAGTCCCAAAATTCAAAGTTCTTACTACCACACCAAGAGACTTTGCAAATTTGAATTGTCGAGTGTTTGACGGTATGAGTTCGAATTACCGCGTCGTAGCAATGATTTTTTTGTTCGAATTACCGAGTGCATAAAAATGTATGGACATAATTCGAAATATAAAGAGATTTTGTAAGGGACTCGAGATAACTTTGAATTACTGAGAGGTTTGAAATATCGCAGATTTCAATTAACGAAAGTCGACTGTATGGTATTTGGGAACTAGACTGCTGCCCCGTATACAAAGTCCCGATTTACTATCATATATACACAGAGACATCTGGAAGGGAGATACTGGAAATTCTCTTTTGATTTTTCAAAAATTGATATTCAAAATTGTTTTCGGCAACATTCGCTGCTTTTGACGTTTACTTCTTTAAATTTGACAATACGAATAAGAAGCACAAAGCGTGTCACCAGTATGTTAGGGGTAACAAAATCCCTTCTCTCTTCTCCGTACGACCTTCTCCCACGAAAAAAAACTTCCAAATGTTTTCCTGTGTAAACAACACAGCGACAAACAGTCAAGTTATGAAGCGCATAAAGCTCAACATAAAGATTTCCATTACTCAAACGCATTTTTGTTTTTCTGTATAGCAAAAAAGTTATTTAAAAACAAATGAATTTATAATGAAATGATGAATTTTGCAACACCAAATAATTTCATTGCTCTTTGACTCCTACGGCAGGCACAATTTGTAGTCTTTTCCTGGCATTTGCGCACAACTGTTTGTTGTGTTCTTTATCATTTTCCAGAAATATTAAAATCACTGGTAAATATTTTTGTAAAGCAATTATCAGTTCACTGTTTAAACACACTTGCATACATACATACATACATACATACATACAGGCATGCACTCTTTGTTTCCGTCTTTGTTCCTGCTTTGACATTTCATAGCCACGCTGATAAGAGTGTCGCTTGAATGAGTGTCGAGAAATTAATAGCCCACGCAAATCGGTCAATTTGCATTCGATTAACGGTCAATGACATTTTCATAGGCCAACAAAGCTGTATAAGTATGTATGTGTGTGTGTAAGATATTTCAATTAAAGGTTGAGAAATTTATGATATAAAAAAAATCGTTCTTTGTTTCTTTCTTGGTTTCAATAGATATGTGTATGTGCATATGTATGTATGTATAGACACTTGTACTCGTACTTACCATACTTGCCATATGGAGTGGCGCAGTAATTTGATTTTCAAGGCCTCTCAATTAAATGGCCATCTTAATAAGATTTATTTCTACTGAAGTATGAATATGTGGATCGGTAAGACCCTGGAATTTAAAACAGTTGCTCGAAATACAACATTTTCTTTGTCAATTCGTTATTCCACTTCAAACTTGTTTTACTAAAATTTGATGAACTATAAAACTGTACAGCCAATTTTTTTGTAAATCCAATTAAAAAGTTTGAAATTTTGTGTAATTTTTATAAATCTTGCACAATTAAATATCTACAGAGATAAACACGGCAACATCTTAAGCGAAGAAAGAGCTTTCATCGAACGCTGGAAAGAGTTTTTTACTGATCTTGAAATTGAAAAAAAGGTCTCATTTCATAGGTATATCTAGTTGTCTGCCCACCAAATATGTACGTAGAATGCATCTCAGGCAGCGGTTCACGAACACTTCAAGCTTCTGTACAATTTCCGCAGACAAACACCATGTTTCACAGGCTTACGGCAGAACTGATTTAACATTGGTGTTGAAAATCCGTATTTTTGTTGTAATGAGCATTTGCTAGGACTGCCACAGCGAACGAAGATTTGCAATCTCTGGCTTTTTGCGATCTTGTAAATACATCCTTACACGATTCCAAACTGCTGATGATTCTTATAAGAAACGTTTCCTCGGTATAAGCATCATAGAAAATCATATTCACATTAATTTGTATTGGGTATTCGCTCTGCTAATTAATATTTCTTCCCAGACGTTTTGAATGCAAAACATACAACTTTTAATAAATAAATTAATTATTCTAAATTGAATTGTTTCTAAATATTCCTCAGTGCATTTGTTTTTCCACTCACTTGCAATGCTAATATCGTAAATTTATATGCAAATGTGTGCGACAAATGTGCAGGCATTAGTTGTTGCATCTTTTCATTGATATGCGCTGCCTAGGTGGGAGAGCGGCTGCTCAATGCAAAGGGTGGGAGAGCGGCTTCTCAATGCAAAGGCTTCTGCTGCGCCTTCGCTTTGTGTGTGCGCACAAATTTAATCTAATCAAAGTGAATGCAGTCGTGCCTTGCTGTAAGCAGCTCCAATTCAGAAATTTTCTGTAAAGCGAATGAATGCACGATTACATAGCTATATTTAACCGTAAATATGTATACTTGTTAAAAAATATTTTCACATATTCGATTACACACAACCTCTATTCCAAAAAAAACCGAACTTTTAGTAAGTAAAAAGAACTTAGGTTAGGTTAGATTAGGTAGTGATGGTTGCCCAGAGAGTGGGCCCACTTGGGCAAAAGAAGTTTGGTTCATCCTTTGTGGTACCATTGCAAGAGGGGGAAAAGAGGTGAAGGAAAAAAGGACGAAAGGGAAAGGGATTGGGAGGGTTGAGTGTTTTGTGGACTATGAACGGTGACTAGTCTGCGGTTGGGTTAGCCTCTTTATACTGCTGCTGAAGCTCATCAGATTTTGGTTTTCAAGACCTGCTATATCAGCAGGCGCAGAAAAGAAGTGAGAACCAAGATGCTTGAATCTTAGTCCCGCGAGAGCTGGACAGCTAAAGAGGAGGTACTGAGAGGATTCCACCTCATCCTCCATACAGCTGACGCAAAAAGGACTTGAAGTAATTCCGAGTCTCACGGCATATATACCCCGCGGGCAGTGCCCCGTGAAGATGCCCACGAAATTTGAGAGAAGAGATTTTGTCAACCTCAGAATATCCCTCGAACGTCTCCTATCCAAACGTGGTCAGAAGGACTTCGCGACGTTCCTGTACTTGCCCAGCGCTCACTGATGTGGTGCAAAGCCCATCCTTCTAGGAGTAGAGCACAGGTTGTCAAGGGGATCCCGATCCTCTCCTTTCGCGGGTACACTACCTCACAGGTCCCTTGCTTGGCCAGCTCGTCAGCTTCGCCGTTTCCAGTAATGTCACTGTGACCAGGTACCAAAATTATCTGTATATCAAAGAATTCTGATGCAATCGAGAGAGAGGACAGGCATTCCCTGACCAGTTTCGAAAGCACCATAATAGAGCCTCGGGCCTTGATTGCCGCTTGGCTATCGGAGTAAATAAATATTTACCTTCTTAACAGTTATTACGCAAGTAAGTAGCCAGTCCGCTGCTTCTTTAATTGCGGCCACCTCTGCTTGGAACACACTGCAGTGATGCGGTAGCCTGAATTTGGGCAGGTTAACAAGGCCCTGTCCCCAAGTGTTGCCCCCGGTCCACTCCTCCCTTGGTGGAATATATGGAGAAAGTTCCGCTTGGACTAAGCGACGAGGTGATGAACTCAAAGTTTCTGAGGATGCTTGAGTGCTCATATTGAGCTTATAGCCCAAGCCCCTCAGTCTGATTGCGGTACGTGTAGCGGCAGTTCTGCCTGCGATGTCTATAGATACCACATTTAACATTACATTAAGCGCCAGGGTAGGAGTAGTTCGAAGACCCCCACAGATTCCAATGAGTGCAGACCTCTGAACTCTCTCTAGCTTTTTAACTGATGTCGTCCTTTCCAGTGAGCTCCACCAGACAACGATTCCAATTTAACAGGATTGGAAAGAACTTAGCGCGTCAACTTTTGAAAAATTTCTAATTCGACATACAAGTCTAGCATTGCTGCGCTGTGGATGAAGTGAATTCGGTGTTTAAGAATTTTTTTCTGCCAATACAGATAGAGTTTAGTTTATTCGGCGTATTTCTACATAATAATGAAACATTTGAGCAACTAATCTACCTAAGGGCCAACCCAAATTTTTATTGCAAAATATAGCAAATTTAGTGATTGAGTAAAGTGAGAGGGCGCGCCTCGAAAAAAAATTGTTCTGCGGTGTATATTACAAGGTGCAGTCCAAAAAAAATAAGACTGGCGTCATAATTTTTGATGGTGCCATCTTTTTAATAAGTTAGTGCGCTGGAAGTTAAATCCATCCCTGACTTCCAGTGAAAGTCTGGTGACATTCGGTTCGGTGGAAACAAAGTTATTGCGTCTCAAGTGCATACTAACACTTTGTGTCATCGGCACAAAAATGAGTTTCGAACAAAGAGCTAATATCAAATTTTGTGTTAAAATCGGTGAAACGTTTACCGCATCATTTGAATTGATGAAAAAAGTTGATGGCGATGGTTGTCTATCTCGTGCCAGAATTCATGAGTGGTTTACGCGTCTCAGAGATGGTTGTGATCACATAAATGACAATGAACATACGGGCCGCTCAAAATCACTAATCACCGAAAACCCCATCGAAATTGTTCGTAAATTTATCAAAAATGAACCGAAATCATCGTTGAAATTCATGGAATCGGAGTTGAATATCTCCAAAACATCGATTTATCGCATTTGAACTGATCATTTGGGCTTACGAAAGGTCTGCGCACGTTTCATTCCGCACAAGTTAACTGAGTACCAAAAATTGCTCAGAATTCAACATTCGAGAGACCTCATTAAGGAGGCCAGAAAAGATGAGAACTCCCTTTACAACATTGTAAATGGTGATGAAACGGGAACCTGAAACTAAGCGTCAAAGTGCCGAATGGAAGGCCCCAGATGAGCCATCACCCAAAAAATGGATTTAGAGAAGTCAAAAATCAAGTCGATGCTCATCTGTTTTTACGATTCCAAGGGAATTGCCTACAAGGAGTTCGTGCCAACGGGCCAAACCGTCAATGCAGTTTTCTTTCTTGGCGTTTTGAAGCGTTTGTTGCGTCGTAGGAAGGAGGAAGCTGGCGTTTATTGCATGAGAATGCACCATCTCATCGACCCACTCTTGTGACTGATTTGTTCACTAGAAATCGCATTTTAACCATCAATCACTCAGCGTATTCACCTGATATGGCTCCCTGTGACTTCTACCTATTCGGAAAATTGCATTTGGCCATGAAAGGAAAACGTTTTGCGACCATAGAGGCTATTCAAAAGGCTTGTACCGACATCCTGAAGGACATTCCGGATTCCGGCCAAGGACCTGAAACATTCTTTCGAAAAGCTTTTAGATCACGCAAAACAGTGCATCGAGCCCAGAGGGGACTATTTTGAATAAATAAACTCGAAGTTATTAGATCAAAGCTCCTGTCTTTCTATTTTAGCTCAGTTTTGTTTATTTTTGACTTCACCTTGTATAACTGGCAACACAGGCAACCTGTTTCTCGTGGTATCGCTGGGAAAATTTTTTCCCCGATTTTTCAATCAGCCGATTGGTTATTGTAGAATTAATAAATTAAAAATCAAAACACGAACAAAAAGGTGAAAGATACCTGGTGAATTTTGTGAAGAACTACTGTGCGAAATTTCAAAACTATGGGTCCGGTCCAGTAGATTTTTAGCTCAGAAAAATGCTTTAAAGACGAATAAATATAGTAATCTGGATTGGGATAAAAAAATTAAAAATCAAAATAAAATTTAAATGACTAACCCCACTCCTGAAAATTCTAAATAACTAAAGTCACTATAATCGTATTGCGCCATTTTTTTTTTTTTGTAAGTTTTGCTCCGCGATCGAAAAATGAGTGATCTGCGATTTACTTCATACAACAGCAGAAAAATCATTGAAGAAATAAAGGGTTTGTCAGTGAAAAACATTAAAATATAATTTGGTAGTCACCAGACAATTGCGTATCGTTTTTTGACCTCCAAGTATTTCGCTCTGTGTAAGCTCAGTTGCGTGGTATTAGTCCCGGGATTTAAATATTCGATACTTTGCAATAACTTAATTCGCGAAAATTCGATCAGTAATGTTTGAGTAAGAGCCGCCATAACCAAATGGTTTGGTGCGTGGCTACCTTTCGGAAGTGCACAGGCTCGAATCTCCATACATGAAATGCAAAATAATGAAAAAGTGTTTTCTGATAGAGGTCGCGCCTCGGCAGATAATGGCAAACCTCCGAGCCTATTTCTGTCATGAAAAAGAACCTTATGATTAGCCGTTCGGAGGTGGCTTAAAATTGTAGGTTCCTCCATTTGTGGCACAACATCAGGGCGCATACCACAAATAGGAGAAGGAGCTCGGCCGAAGAGCCAATAAATGCTGTAAGCGCCAATTATAGGTATATACGAGGGGACTAACAAAAGCTCGGTAAATTGTATTGAAAAAAGGGTACATTGTTTTAAATTCTTTTTTTTAATCTTCACTATTTGTTATCTTCTCCACACAATCGTTGTTAATTTGAATACATTCTATTAATCTGTAAATTCACTGTTGAAAACAGTCCCCAAAATCGCGTTTTTGCAACTTTTTAAGCTCAGCATTCACCGCATTTATTATCTCTTCATTGCTACCAAAGACTTTTCCGCTCAAATATTTCTAAATTTTTGGAAATAACCTGAAATTACACGGTACCATATCCAAAAAATATAGCGATAGATGAATTTCTTCAATGCCAAAAACCGCTATGAAGTTACTTATCCTTTCATCAGTGTGAGCTGGCGCATTATAGTGGCGTAATAGGTACCGACGCAGTTTTCACGAAAAATTTTTAATACTTTTGGTAAGCAGTTTTCAATATATCATTTAGCAGTTACTGTCTGAGAAGCATTTAGGAATCTCGGAATAGCGGCAACTATTTTTGCTCTAGTGAAGTAAGCTGAAATCATCACTTTTGTTTTGACATTTGCTGCCTGGCTTTCATAGGGGAATTTGCTCCTTTCGGACTGCTATTTAGTTTCCGCGTCATAATTAAAAAGCCACGCTTCGTCACCTATTACGATCATATTAAAGTTGCTAGACTCTGTATTTTAAAATAATCTTAAATTTATTCAGAAAAAATATACTCTAGCTTCTTTTTGGTTCTGATACAAAATCCGTAAAACCCATTGAGCAGATTTCTTGGTGTATTGCACATCATTATGCAATATTCACATTACTACCATAGCACTCAAACCCAAATCACTACCCATCATTTCCTGTGTCATTCATGGATCATTTCCTGTGTCATTCGTGGATCTCCGCCAATTTTTCGCTTCACCAGGGCCACATTTATCTCGTCGGCTAACGATTTTAGCCGTCCTTCTCGAGGGTCGTCCTCGAAAAGAAAATACCCAGTGTGGAATCTTTGATACCACTTATAAATCGTCATAAGAAATGAAGTGTCCGTTTAATATGCTGTTGGGAACTCATTGAAAATTTTCACAAGCTTGAGTTCACGCCGAAAGCCGTAAAGCATTGAGTAACGAATTTCCTGCGGCGTCGATGGCGGGATTTCTACTGACATTGCATCACTTATTTTACGTTTTCTCGTTTTTATTCAAACCGATTTTTCTGAAGTCTTAAATGAAACATCGCAAAACTATAACAAAAGTAATGACATTTTAAAATGTTAAAAAAAAAAAAACTACCATCGACTTACCGAACTTTTGTAAATCTCCTCGTCAGTTTAACATTTGTGCCACATAAATTGACAAATAGTCAAAACATCAATCGAGCGGTCTAGAGTTGTGAGCGAATTTTTGGGATAAAAACTCAAATCATTTCGTTTCACCTTCACAATCGCATTCACCTGATTTGGCAGCCTACGACTCTTGATGAAAGGAAAGCGTTATGAATAGATTAAAGTCATTCAAAGAATGAGTTCCAGGGTAATCTTTTCAAGTGGTCTGGATTGGGACGACCAGAAAATCCGCACCAAAGCTGGTACCCTCACTCACGGCTCCAAGATGGAATCGAGAGTCATAGCAGAGATTTTCTCTAAATCCACTAATTTATTTACTTCCTTAAAACGGCCGAATACTGCTATTGTTTTTCCAGACAGAAGTGTTTGCGATCGTGTAGGCATCTAAAATGCTTAGGGATCGCGGGAGGCAAGCGAGATACTAACATCTTTTCCGATAGTCAAGCCGCAATCAAGGCTCTGACAACGCCAAACTAGTCAGATCCTGTAAGGAGATCAAATTTCTTGAGTGTGCAACTAATATTTCTCTGATGTGGGTTCCAGGACATAGGAACATAGAGCGAAATGAAATTGCTGATGAGCTTGTCAAGAAAAGGTCAGTTGAATTGGTTTCAGAGGTGTCTTACCCAGCCATCGGCATCCCCCTGACTGTTATTAAAGGTGAATTGCACATCTTATTTCTCAGGAAAGCGCAGATCAGATAAAGCTCAATTTCTTCATGTGTTTTTGGGTAAATCCTTTGGCCCCAGTACAATAGACCGAAGACTCAGGAAGTCTTGCGGACTCTACGCCATTCAATTTTCAAACTTGTAGCTCTGTATACCGGTCATTGGTCGATCGGTATACTCGTGGAAAAATCAGGTTTACCACTTAACCACCATTGCAGAAGCAGTGGGAACCTTTCGGAGAAGGAGAGACTGATTGACAACTTTCTCTGTAAATGTCCGAATTGGGCAGCTAGATGCTCCCTTCTTCCACCAACTGTCCCAGGTGGGCCAACCTAAATCCATCATCCATCCAAATCAATCTTCTCCATTACATTAACAGCTCTGGCTGGCTGCAGATATCTGCTCGTTGGAGGCCTTATAATGGTACCAAAAATACGCTTTAGTGCTACTTGGGGAGAGTCAGATAGGTACTTGAACCATTTCACCTACCTCCCTATCATTCAAGGGACATAGATAGTTTTGATAACTGACAAAGAAAAATATGTAAAAATGAGTATTCATTTATTAATAGGAAAACTCATAAACTATGTAGGAACACTGATCGTTTATTTATTTTATTTATTTATTTATAACGAGGAAAAACAATAAATAACTTTTACACGAAATTAGGAGCACTGGCTGCCAAGGCATTCGGCTCGCTGATGCGGATATAAAGAAGGATAATTTAATTAAGACTTAAACGTGATGAAATTAGCTATTAAGATGTGGTTGTCCATATCAAATTAAGGGTTTTAATCCTGTTTGTAATAAGTATTCCGATATTTTTAATATGTTTTCTAGAGAAGTACCTAGTATTTAATAGCGAAGAAAGGGTTTGGCTATCGAAGATATTTTTCCCTATTGCTGCGAAATGTGAACATTCGTCAAGTAGGTGGTTGACGGTTAAGGCCAATCTCGGGCAGTGACAGGGAGGGAGTGGGAGGGCTGGAACGCTGTAGTAGATACGAATGTGTGGCGATTATATGCCCGATCGTTTATTTATGGAAAAAATGCGGTTTTTTCGGCATAGAGAAGTACGTATTAATACACACACACATATATACATATGTAGACTCACATAAATAGAGTCATTCATAGTAAGTAAACTTAGTTTATCTGGCCGCACAGAAGTGCAACTGTACCCAACCACCCGCATACGCAAATCCATGGGCAAGTACTCGCATTAGCTATTACCGTTACTGAACCGGAAGTCTTTACAGCAGTTTCGGAGTGAGGGTGGGAAAGAAAGTCCGCTGCTTGCCATGCTGCTGGTAGATAAGATAGCGAGCGACGTATGTCCATATCTATGCATGAATGAATTTATTTTGTATGTTCATCGCAGCCACTTTAGATAAGCAAATACTCGTATATTATAAATATTTTTATATCAAAGTCTATTAAGACTTGTTATAAGTAGACAATGACCTAATCGCTGAAATATAACTAAGTTTGTATGCAGATTTGTAGTTTGTGAGTTAATCAGAAGGGTAGTTATTTACATTTATACGGAATCTGTCATCATCTGTAAATATAAACCGTTTATGCTTTATTCTATGGAAAGTATTTTCTTAAAGAAAAAAATAATTCAAGAAAAAAAATATATTTTAATTGAAATCAGGAACTAGCACTGCTTTTACAGCACTTCATTCATTTTGTACTTATGTATATGAGTCCATATGTATGTGTATGTATGTACATATGCTTGTACGCATTTCAGTTTGTAAAAATCTCAATTTCCACCGGCCTTCAATCATGTAACGAATGCTCGTATGGGAGCACGTGAATTCATAAAAATACCCTAATTCACTTAACTCAATCAAAATGGCCTTGGTCACTCACACCTCTTGTGTTAGGTGCTTGACCGAGCTTCGCTTCCAATTCATATGTGTGGAGTGTGCCTTTAATTAAAATCGACATAAAGTTTGAGAAATTGCTGTGATTGATTGACTATTTTGTGATTTCTCTTTCAGTAGTCAACGTCACGTTTTCCAAATTGAATCGGCTGGGAAGAGAACCTCAAGAAAGAGATGTCTTCCGCTTTAGTAGCACAGTGCTCCCTCGGTTAAAGTTTAGATCAGAGGTGACATACCATAACGCCATAACCTTAACCACAGTCTTAACCATCACGACAATTACTGTCAACTTTTATTGCTGGCGTAAACAGCTGATATTTATATGCATACATCTTCAGTTCTTTGTTCATTTCGAAAATGCAGAAACTTAGTAAAAGATACATAAGAACATGAGCAGTGCCGAAAAAATTAGTTATTAGTTCATTGATGTAGTGTTGTTGCTATTTAGCTATGGTGAAAAAGAAAATTGCTGAGGGGAACTTTGCCGCCACGTCACTTAGGCAGCCGAGTTCTGCACGATCATTTCACATGTATTCACAAACTCGTCCAATCAGTCATTGTTCAGACGGCAACGAAGTGTCATACGTTGGTTTTTTTCGTATATTACCACTACAATCTCAGTTTCTTTGTAGAAACACCCCTCAAAAGACGTCAGCCCATCAGCTGATTCGGTCAAATTCGCTCAGAGCCGAATAATGGTTTGTTAAAGAGCTCACCTTTGAAATCGTTTCACCAACATTGTGACATTATATACCACAATGTCACAAACCAGCAATCGGCTGTTTAGGGTTACGGCGAAAAACCAAAATTCAGTTGGTCTGTACGGTTACGGTTATGACTATGACATTATGGCATTTTTTTTTTGCAGAGGGGGTTAAAATCGAAAATGTCAGAAGCATCATCAAAGGTGCCGTCACTTCAGTCGTATGTGAGGCACGCTCCCACTAACCCTATAACATTCCTCCCCTCTCGGCTGATTCCACCCTGGGACTGCCTTTTAGGCACACCAGGTAGCTGCATCCACTTTTCTCTCTCAATTGCGTATCGGGGTTATACGCTATCGATAGCATCCATTGGTTTGTCACCAATGGGGCATCGGAAAATTGCAATATCGTTATTCGATATTGACTTGTCGTCTGTTTGGGTTCGTCTTGAGGCTTCACGCGTTCGTGCTTGTCGCCTATTCGTGCATACAGTCACCCCCACAAGAGATCTGTTTCAAAATGGCTTCTTTGGGCGACGCATCTAGGCATCTCATGGGTGTTCTATATCGGTCGCATTCGATTTGCTCCCATTCTAAATTACAGTCTATCAGGAAACAAAGTTTTTTTGTCGGTTGCGTAGTTTTCGTTTGGCATTCATTGAAAAATGGAAAATCAAGAGGAACATTTTCGTCATATTTTGCTTTTTTTATTTCCTCAAAGGGAAACCGCATCGCAAGCTCATAAAAAGTTATGCGCTGTTTATGGTGGCGAAGCCTTAAAAGAACGACAGTGTCAAAATCGTTGTGCCCAATTTCGTTCTGGTGATTTTTCACTCAAAGTTGAAAAACGCTCTGGTCGTCAAGTTGAAGTTGATGACACCCTAATCAATGAAAACCACTTAAAACAACTTGGCTATGTTCAGAAACTCGCACCATGGGTTCCTCACGAACTAAAAGAAAGAAACGCGATGAACGCACCGCATTAACAGCTGCGATTTGCTAAAGAAACGTAGTGAAAATTATCCATTTTTAAAACGACTGATAACTGGCGATGAAGCGGAAAAATGATGATCAAGCGGAAAAGATCGTGTTGCAGGCCAGGTGAACCAACCAATCAAAAGCTGATATTCATCAAAAGAAGGTTTTGTTTTCAGTTTGGTGGTCTTACCACCCAAACGAACGATCAATTCTGATGTCTACATTGAACAACTAACGAAATTAAACAACGCAGTTGAAGAAAAGCGTTCCGAATTGACAATCGAAAAAGTGTTGGATTCCATCATGACAATGCAAGGTCACACACATCTTTGGCCACTCAGCAAACAATTATTGGAGCTTGTTTAGGATGTTTTGCACATTCACCATATAGTCCTGACCTTGCACCATCTGATTACTTTTTTTTCGGTCTATACAAAACTCCTTGAATGGTAAAAATTTCAATATGATGATGATTATGTCAAATCGTACCTAATTCAGTTTTTTGCTGATAAAAACCAGACGTTTTATGAAGGTGGGATTATGATGCTGCCTGAAAGATGTCAAAAGGTCATTGATCAAAATGGGCAATGCATTACAGAATAAGGTTATTTAGATCCATGAAAAAATTGTCTTTGATTTTCTAAAAAAATGTGCAATAATTTAGCTGCCAACCCAATAGATTCGCCTTGGTTCTTTTTCACATTTTTATGAATTTTTATTTTACTTTTAATATTTTTTAATTTTATTTTATATATCAGGTCAGTCCATAAGTTCGTGCGTATTTTACCCATAATTTCACTTTTGTACGATTTTTGCATACGAAAAATTATTCGCGGAATATAACGGAGCTATTTTTATTTTCTTTGATATATTGTGCATTCAACAAGTGATTTTAATCGTGGATAGAAGCACGTGTAATCTTCGAACGCGTATAAGAGGCATATTTTATATTTTTTTAGAAAAGTGGTAAAAATGCAACAACTGCTGCTGCAGCAATAAACTTTGCTCACGAGAGGATACCGTGAGTGTAAGGACTGCGCAAAAGTGGTTTTCAAAATTCCGAAGTGGTAACTGTGACGTGGAGGATGCCCCGCGCGCTGGTCGTCTCGACGCCTAGCTCGAACTCGTGGAAGCTGAGCCAAATTTGACAGTCGATATGATAGCTCGGAGCTTAAATTCATCGCATGGAACAGTTCACAGGCACCTGGTTCAGTTGGGAAAGGTTTCAGAGCTGGGAAAATGGGTTCCGCATAGACTTTCCGTCGCCAACCTTCAGCAGAGAGTGAATATGTGTTCTCAGCTGTTGCAACGGCTTAAAAATTACAGTCTTTTGAACCGTATCGTTACTGGTGATGAAAAATTGGTCCTTCACAATAATCCTGTTCGCAAACGCCAATGGTTAGATAAAGATGAAATACCAAAACCGACCCCTAGAGATGGCCTTCACCCCAAGAAGATTCTCCTGTCTATTTGGTGGGATATGGGCGGTATTGCTTATTATGAACTTCTGGAACCAAACCAGACTTTCGTTTATTATTATGCGGATTATTATTCCCATCAGCTATCAAATCTGAATGAGGCACTTAACAAAAATCGACCGTCTTTAGTGAATAGACGCTAAGTTTTGTTTCACCACGACGACGCAAGACCTCATACCGCAAGACAAACATTAGGCAAGCTGAACGAGCTCGGATCGGAGCTAATGCCGCACCCACCATACTCTCTGGATATTGCACCTTGTGATTATCACCCTTTCCGGGGACTTGAACCCCATATGAGTAACAAGAACTACTCCTCAAAAGAGGCTATAAAAAGGGATATCGAAGCGTATTTTGGCTCCAAGGACAAAATATTTTTTGAGCAGCGAATTAAAAATTTGCCTAACCGTTGGGAAGATATTGTAAATAATGAAGGAAAATATTTTATTGATTAATAAATACTTTAAACATCTTTTTTATTAATTTTAAAACCTCCTTTAAAAAACGCAGGAACTTATGAACTGGCCTGATATTAATGCTTTTGGCAGAAAATTCCGATCCTTTTATCGCTTCAGCCTTGTACACTTACATTATTTTCGATAGCATTTTTGCGCTTTAATTACTTCATTACAACTGCATGATGCAACAAATACACCGCCAGCGTCAGCTTACAAAAGTTTATTGGTTCATTTTAATTTATTTTTTGTTTTATAGAATCATTATCGTTTTTGGAGCTCGCACAATCGCTTTATTTATTTTTGTTTTGTTTTTCTGTTGCTGTTTTCTGTTTTTCTAAGCAAAGAACGCATTACTGCGATAGATATACCGAAAAGAATTTACTACGTAGTTAGAAATCAGATCAAGTTATTCGGGTGTCAATCGACGCTGGCGCTGGCGGTTATTGCCTTCTTTATGTGCGATCATTTTTTTTTTTTTTGATATTTTATTATTTTCTATTATGCCTACTTAATATTCATACATTAGAAATTAAACGAAAACAAAAAAGCTCTGAAACGTAAATAGGAGCGTCAAACGCGCAAAATTCAACATTCGAATGCTGATCGTGACAAGTGATCGCACGTCACTCGGTCGCTGACTGGCTGAATGGCGGGGACTTGCCGTTTGTTGTCTGGGATTATGGGGTTGTGTGGTTACGTCGTTTTGCAACCATGAAATGCAAATATGAAGACACATACATGCATACATGCACGTGCACTTATGTTTGCACTTTTATACATTTGAGTTTGCGAACTGAAGCCACATTTAGAATCACGATGCAATGCTGCAACGCTCAAGTATTCAAGCTTAGAATTTCAGCAATTCGTCTGGTTCGAGTTAATTAGTTGGGCTGTGCTGTGCTATGCACTCTGTGCTGTGTTCTGTGTGCTGTGTACGCTGCTGTGTGCTGTGATGTATGTATGTATGCATTGGCACTTGAGCGCGTATGTGGGGATGAGTTATGAGATGGCGACTGTTGATTGCGGCTAACTAACTCGTACTTATGGACGTGAATGCTTTTGTTGTTGCTAGCGTTGGCATACCGTATACTGTTGGTGTTTTGTAAGCAAGTGGATTTTCCCAATTTCAAGATTATGAAGAAAACAAAATTCCTGCCAAGCGGCGTTTGTAACAAAGGCTAGAAAAATTATTTAGATTCCAGCAAAAAAAAAAACACGCTAAATGGCGTTTCAGGTGTTACTGGCTGGCGTTAGCTGTATCGTCGACTTGCTTGCTGCTGGCTGAGCAGAGAAACCAACTCACCATCACCAGCTGACAATGCCCCAACGACGTTTGACACTGAACCCAGTATAAATGCAAAAATATTACTGCTACTTCAGTCGAGTTTAATAGGCTGCCTGTATGCTGCTGGCATTATTTTAATATAATATTTCGCATACCGATTTTTATTTTGTGGTAATCGCATGCAAATCTGACTGCCTTTTTTATTTGTAATTGCATTGAAATTAATTAAAATTATTAATATTTTCCTATTGTTTTTTCTCTTTACAGGTTTCACCACGCCAAATCATAAGCTGTTCATATTTGACTGTATAAACATTTTTTTTTCGGTGTAGTTGTCATATAAATTCTTTCAAAACGGCGCAGAAATTCAGTCCACTCAAGCGCAAAACCGTTGCAGAGCCGACACACCAACTCCTCAGCAACAATAGTCGCGCACCACTCAGCAACATGTCACAGTTGATGTTTTGGAATAAGCAGAACAACAACAATAACATAAAAAATCAATCAAATGATAATGGCAAGAGCAATAATAACGGTACGACAGAGGATGCAAAGAAGGATAAGCGCAATTGGTTGCATACGCCTGATGCGCTTGTGAATGGCCACGTCGTCTATCTAGTCAAGGTGAGTAGACACAATTGTCGCACCGTTAGCGGTCACATTTGTATGTATGTATGTATGTACAGCTGTGCACACGAAAAAAGCAGTACCCTTACAAAGTTATTTTTGAGGTCATTTATTATTTTTTTCTATAAATCATAAAGAAATTTTCAATATCAAAAATCTACGAAGGGTTGAGGGATTTCAGCTGTGACAATAAATCTGGCTTATTGACGCCGTACGTTGTAAGGGCAACCTTGAAATGGCAGTACCTTCAGTTTTTTAATGTTATATAAGGCATATAGGGTCCGGCACGCGAAGTGTAGCCAATTAAAAAGGCGATAAATTTAGTTAGGAAAATTACTTTTATTCAATTCAAAGTAAAAAATGTGTGCAAATAATACAAAAATAAGAATCAATTTACTTTTGCACGATAAGACCACCTTTTGCCTTGACTATGGCCTTGGCCAGCAAGTGGCGCCCCAAGAGGAAGCGGGCAGCCGCGGCAATAGCGCAGACACACCACTTTAGCGAAGTCGTCAACCATCTGTGCGATCCTTCTGCCAGAAAAATGTGCCACACAGATGGCGCTTCAAGCAGTAAGAAGGCGTTGAACCTAAGCAACGACAGGTGGGCATTCCCACTACTTAGGACTGATAGCGGCAGGCTAATCACCTACCCTGTCAGAAATCAAAAACAGATTAACGAAACCAACGCAAGACTGAGTCTTTTCGAGGCCCTATGCTCCCGAGAGGAGTGAACATGGAAAAAAACAAAAAAATCCTTGAGACGGCCCAGAAACGAGTCGCAGGCTGTTCGAATGTGACTTGCAGATATTTTTCCCACGCGCGAACAATGGCTTTTTTCAGCGCTTCAAAACTGGTGAATCTTTTAGTCCGGACTTTGCTCTCCAAAATGGCCCGAAGAGAATAATCCATCGGATTCGCGTCTTGTGAATTTAAGAGCCATTGTGGGGACGTTATGAAGTTCTAAGCGTAGCTTTTTAGCCATTCTTGGTTCACTCGAGCTTTGTGAGACGTTGGCGAGTCCTGTTGAAACGTCCATGATCTGCCACTGAAATGTTTGTCTTCCCACGGCTTCAGGGCAACCTCCAGAATAATTTCCCAATAATATTTCGCATTTACCTTAACGCCAGGCTCGATGAAAACGACTGGAGATCGCCTATATGCGGTTACAGTGGCCCAAACCATTACCTGTGGCGGGTGCTGCCTCCTGGTGGCCAATCGATGACTCAAATTCTCGTATGAACGGTCGGTCAAATAAACCCGGTCGTTTTGGGAGTTTACGAATTGCTCAAATTGAAAAATTTTCTCGTCAGAAAAAACAATGTTTGGAAATTGACCGCTTTTGGTCAAGCGAAGCAACTCCTTCGCTCTCTCAAGTCTGACTTGTTGCTGCTTTGGTGTGAGATCATGCGCCTTTTGGATCTTGAAAGGCTTGACGTTGAGATCATTTTTCAGTATGCAGCGGATGCGACGGTCAGATATTTTCAGTGCTTTCGCCATTTGATTCGTCGGGGATTTTGCCAAGTCACTTCTTCACTTTTTGAACCAGTTCACGTGACGTTGCAGTCTTTTGATGACCACCTCCATGACGTTTCGCGATGCTACCGGTTTCATTGTAACGAAGAATGGTGCGATAGACGAAAACTTTATTTACTTTAGGGTGATCGAGCTCACGAACAATCGCTGGTTGTGGTTTTCCAGCCCAATATATTGCAATCATACTAAATATTACGTTCGAAATCCATTACTGATTTTCTTGTTATAAACGCATAACTCTCGACAAAATGCTTCCGTGTGCTTGTAAACAATACTTTCATTTAGCTAACTAGAAGAGAGCTGATGCCTGTGCATCGCCTGCGCGAGCGGTCTGAAGTTTGTTACACTTCGAGAGCCGGATTCTGTATTTATAAAATTTTACACAGATGTGGACGAAAGTAATTACGCTCATCAGACTTTTGGAGCTTTCGTGTGGTGGAAGACGGTGCAGAAAGTATCCTACTTAAAGAATTTCATAAAAGTCCAACTATTAGCTTGTGTAGAAATAACAGTTGCGCTCCGATCGACCCTTCAGGCGGTGCTAGAAGTGATCCTGCATATTCCACCCATTGATCTATATGTTGTAGGCAGAGCGGACAAATCTGCTTCCAGGATCAAATCAGCAGATATGCCATACAAAAACACGCACGGGCATTCATCAGTTCTACTATCTGTGGAACACTTGCACGCCGCATCGAAAACAGACTATCTGGTTCCCAAGATAGATCTGAAAAAAAGACTAGAAAATACGAATACCCGACTGAAACGATCAGATTTATACTGACGGCTCACAGATGGACATTGTCACTGGATCGGTAGTGCACTCGAAACAATAATCCTTAAATTGCTCCTTTAGACTCCCAAACCGGTGTAGCGGCTTCCAAGCTGAGATCTACGCTATAGACAAAGCAGCAAAAACGATAAGACTAATGGACTTATCTCCAGCAAACCTTGCCATTTTTGTTGATAGTGAAGCAGCGATCAAGTTAATGTCTTCAGCACGCGGCTCAGCACGCATCAACTCAAAATATGTTAAAGAATGCTGGAGATCCCTCTCGCTTATCCAACAACACAACACCACACTTTGTTGCGTCCCCGGCCACTCTGGAGTGCAGGAAAACGAAAGAGTGCATGAATGTGCAAGGAAAGGCTCTGAGTTTGACCTTCAGCGAGTGGTAGCGGACATAAGCATTGCCCTAAACGAACTGGGCACTCCGATTGACTTGAGCGCAATCGCGGAAACCTATAGAAGGTAGTCTCTGACTACTATTTATGAGAAAATAATGCAGAATGTTATGTTGTCGAATCGCATGATCCTAATTGATCCTAAGCGACCGCCGTAGTCGAATGAGTTGGTGCGTGACTACCATTCGGGAGTGCGTAGGTGCGAATCTTCGTGCATGAAACACCAAATTGATAGACAAAGTTTTTTCTAATAGCAGTCGCCTCTCAGCAGCCAATGGCAAACTTCCTCATCCATCTGCATCTAGGGTGGGTAAAATTTACCTTTAAAAGGGATTGGATAATCATTCTAACGTTAAGCTGCTGTAGGCTTCTATAATACTCAAGAGCAGCTCGGGTCAACTACTTTTGTGTAGAACTTTGGGAAGTAGACTTTTGGTTGATCGGCCAATCGATAGTATCTATTCTCAAATACATATCTAGAAACATTTATAATACTTTCAGTCTTTTGTCCGGAGTTTTTGTGAGCTTTACGACGACATAGATATATAGATGTAGTACAGTGAATAAAAATCCAGCGGCTTCGTTGGCTAGGTCATGTCGTCCGAATGTATACAAACGCTCCGGCTTTGAAAGTATTCGATGTGATACCAGCTGGTGGTAGCAGAGGAAGCAGAAAGACTCTTCTGCGTTGGAAAGGTTAGTTGAAGAAGGACTTGGCTTCACTTGGCGTGTCCAAGCACGAGAAAGAAACAACTGGCGCGCTTTGTTAAACTCGGTCAAAATCGCTTAAGCACTTATCGCGCCAATCAAGAAGAAGAAGAAAAGGCAATCTTTAAATTTCAAACGTAGTTCTATCGTTGCCTACGATTGAGTCGAAAAAGTATGATATGTAGGTTTAATGAGTTTATCGAGGTCCACTTTGTTGGTATTGTGAAAACTTTTTGTTGGTACCGAATTTTGGGATTAAGAACCCATAATATGATATTTGGTATAAAAATTAAGAGTGTGATGTCATAATTTTGTAAAGAGGTTTTATGAAACATAGGTACATAGGTAAGTAGGCCGAAGGAGCAGTCGGTCTCTAAACCAATTCACTTAGGCCGTTGCTGATCCATATCAGTTTATCTGCTATTCATCGTTAAACTATTTTGTTTTAAGTGCAAACCCCTTGATCTGGCTGTCACTTATGTCCCTATGGTCATCAGCAGCATTCAAGAACGATGAGCCAAAGTAATCTAGTGGCATGACACGCGGGTCAGTAACAGAGAAGATGTCCGACAGACTCTTCCTCCTCCTCATTCTCTTAGAAGAAAACATTACGCTTTGAAAAATATCAAAATATTCGCTTTATGTAAATATAGGTATTTTCATGTTGTCCTTAAATAGTTGTAAGAAGCTGTATGTATGTATGCATGTCTATCTTCAAATAATCTCTTCATGATCACTCGAAATGCATATTAATCAAATTGATTTATTTTCAGTTCTTTGGTAATTTGCCCGTGGAGCAGGCAAAAGGCATTGAAGTGGTCAAAGATGCCATACGAAAGTTGCAATTCGCGCAGGAGATGAAGAAGGCCGAAACAGGTACTCAGGAAAAATGTAAAAAAGTGGAGATTACCATCAGTGTGGATGGTGTGGCCGTACAGGAGCCGCGCACACAAAAAATTCTTCATCAATTCCCGCTGCACAACATTTCATATTGTGCCGATGAGAAGGGTGTGAAGAAATTCTTCAGTTTTATTGCGAAATCAGTTAAGCCACTGGATGGCGGCATTAACGGCACCAGCAATGGAGTGAGTAGCTCGAATGGCAGCAACAGCACCGGTGGCAGTAACACAGAGGAGACACATGAGTGCTTCGTCTTCATATCGAATAAGTTGGCGTCGGACATTACATTGACCATTGGACAAGCATTCGATTTAGCCTACAAGTGAGTTTCTTGAATTTAATGAAACAAATATCATTTTAGTTTACGTGGCGCAAACGACTAGTCTCTAGCACACCAATTAGTCCAACCGCAGCTCGTTTTGTACGTGATGATTTTTCTTAGAGGATTCTTTAGAGATTGTCCAAAATAATTTCTATACTTTCTTCATGCTTGCCGCAAAGGCATGGTCTGTGGCATGGCAGTTTGAGTGTTGATATCAAACTGCTAATGCTCAGTAATTCTCTGGTATCTGTTGCCCTGGAAACACAGAACACAGTGTTCCGGGGATGGTTACCAGGACATTAATGTTATGACGACAACGAATAAGTGGACTGTCTAGCAAAAATAGACCGTCTAATCAAAATTCCTTAAACCCTTTTGTGGGTTTACCGAGTTATAAAGAACTCAGAGCACACAGAATTCAATGAATGAAGAGTCCAGCACAGAAGGTGGAAAAACAGTTTGTCTGCAGAACATCAAGCAGGCTTCTAAACGCGGATACAGAGGACTTACGAACCTCCACTGGATTAGATTAGATTAGATTCGATTAGATTGGATTAGATTAGATTAGATTAAATTAGATTAGGTTAGATTAGATTAGTTTTGAGGAGGGTTAAACAAGTCCAAGCACTCAGTCAGGAAGACCATTGTACTCCACCCATATAGATTACAGTAGAAAGAATACAGCACGAATGGTAAGGCGGAACAATTTTTTTGAGTTCACAAATTTTGAGTTCCGCAAATTTTGTGGATTCATTGATGATCTTAAGAGATCCGGAAGAGTATGAACCTTATACATACTCAGTACATCGCACCCCAACAGCCTAAGTCTGATTCTAGAAAACGTCGAACACCTACAGAGAGTATGCTCTCCAGCGTCCTCATTCTCAAGACAGGATATGACTCTTGAGTCGCCAATGATTCTGTCTGCTGAGCAC
>JAYXIM010051856.1:0-28053 GCA_037575425.1 Anastrepha fraterculus | reverse complement strand
ATAAATAAAATAAAATACTTATAGTACCTAAGGAAAAAGTTAATATGGTTTGTGAGAACACAAAAATAGATTTGTCATTCTCTCGCTCGTGTAATAGGGAAGCGAGAAAACGACCACGCTTACAGGGCAATATCCTTTTCATGAAATTTTCCATAACCGAATTGCGAAATGGCTGCCCCATGTCCTCGATAGCCTCACGAATTCCATCTTTGAGGTCTTGAATCGATCCTGGGCTGTTGGCGTAGACCTTCTCTTTCACGTGGCCCCAAAGAAAAAAGTCTCAAGGTGTTAAATCTCTTCGAGAGCGCCGTCTTGTTTAAAATAAAAGTTGTCCAGATCAGTACCATCCACTTTTGGCCATAAAAAATCGTTTATCATCTCTCCTGTTTAACATCTAACACCTGCTATTGGAAAACCCTTTATATAAGAAAGCTTCTCACTAGACTTCTTTTTAGGCTTCAACAGAAGCCAAACAATTATCACTTGACATGCTAAGGGGTTAAGTCACGGTACAAATTTCTAGAACCCAATTTTTTTGGTTTGAAAGGTGCGCTAGTTTGGGTTAGGTTAGGTTAGGTTATGATGGTAGTCGGTCTCTAAGACTAACTCACTTAGAACTTACAAGTTCGTTGTGATACCACTGTGTTACACGGGAATCTCTTTTTTTCGTTGAACTATTTTGTGGTGCTAAACAGTGCCATAAGAGACTTGAAAAAGTATCTACCTAGGAAAGCTGCTCTAATTTTAGCTAAGGCTGGATAGTTGCAAAGGAAGTGCTCAACTTTTTCTTCCTCTTCCTCATCTATGCAACTTCTGCAATATTCAAGGGAGAAAACTCCTAGTCTCAAGGAATGTCTATCGAGCAGTAAATGTCCGGTTAATCAAGCCACGATCATCGAGATATCCTCTCTTGAAAGGCCAAACACTTCCTTTGGAGGCCATAGTAGCGTAGCTGTCACGCATCTCTCTATCCCGTATTGGTCTCTTGGATAATGTTATTCTTAATTATTAATTTGATCGCGGTTTGCAGCAGTTTGAGAATTAGTACCTTTCCGGACTAGCTCATCGGCTTTCCAATTTCTCTCAATATCTATGTGCCCTAATACATTAAAAATTATTTATTCTAAGGATTAAGTCGTGGGAAATGTCTAGATACCTTTATTTTGAAATTTATCGCAGTCGCTTCCAGTCCGCTGCTTACCGGCCACCAAATTTTGAACGTCTAATACTCGAAACTTCATTTTTCAAGTCAAATGGATTCTTAACTAAACAAATCTTGATCGACTATTTTTCAATTTAAACTAAAATTTATTCTCAATTACATTTTGCTAGTTGTAAGTAGTTTATTTTCAATATTTGCATAACTTCTCTTACAAAAAATTTGCGGGCGATTTTCGTTGTTAAAAGCTCAGAATTTTTTTTTACTGAACATTTTTAGTGAAAAAGTCGAAATTTTTAAAGGCGCTCTAAATACTTCTCTAGCTTTTTAATTGCATAAGCGCAAAGAGTAGTCTGTTCTTTGTAGGGTTGGGCATTTTCCATTATGTGATTTGCTTCGGGAGAAATGTATCAAATACTGGTATCGATTGCTATGTACCTATATCCCTTGAACTAAGTAATGAAGAAAAAAATCATTGGTGCTTTTTGAAATTTAAATTTAAATTTCTAGTCGACTAACCATAAATAAGCGTAAATACTGACAAATATGAAACGAAAGAATATCTGCAGACTCACGACGGTGATAACTGGCTTTTGGTCTATCGGCGAACAAGCAGCCAAAATGGACATCCCTCGCTACACTCACTGTTATAGTTTTAAACAACGAGAGAAAAAGGAAATGCGTTCGATTCCCTCTTTAAATGCTCTGTATGGAAGGAGAGATTGTCCACCCTAGGCAAACCACTGTCCGAGAGTCTCTTACAGCGCACAGACTGGATATAGTCATGCTGCAAATAGCCATTAAACAAGTCGATAGCGCGGATGTGTCACCAGAATGGTGCGGAACCGCTAGTTGTATTCTAGATGAATCACCACTTTAACCAATCAACCAGCCAATATCAAGTGTGATTATTCTGTGTTGTTTTAGTTAAAATTTCACTCTTTTGTTGGTATATAAATTTGTATTAAAATTAAGATTTCGTCATTTTATGTGCTCAATAAAAGAAGCGCATACATCATAAATTTAGTTGACTAAAAAGAAACTTTGGACATACTTTACTATGCTCGAACCACGTAAGTTTAAAGTGTTGATCCCCAAGTCACGATTATTCTTACATTCCCAACTATTTGGCAAACTACCTGTACTGATTTATTAATTAATTAATTTTTATTACATCAGCGACGAAATGGGTTGGTGCGGGAGTACCATTCGGAAGAAGCCCGAAACTCCAAATGATAGAAAATTATGTTTGTAATAGCAGTCGCCCCTCGGATGGCAAAGGGAAACCTTCGTGTGTATTTCTGCCATGAAAAAGTTCCCCATAAAAAACCATCTGCCGTTCGGAGACTGTGATTAAAAACATATTTCTAAATGAACTCTTGTTGGTAACTTAGTATCAACGTAGTGAGTACTTCCGCAACCTATATTTGAAAGGTATCGGGGCCAAATTATCAAAGTGTCCAATTTTCACGCGCCTTGTTCCAAAAAAATGCTGTATGATATACTGATTTAAGCGGTATGTCAGGATGTATTCCATATCGTTTTGGTACTAGACATATGTACCGAGCTAATTCTTGCTCATAATCACACCCTTTTGAAAACGAAATGCTTCTTCTACAAATTTTACGTTCGCTCCACTGTCTTACTTTTGCTCGGTAGCTATTTTATTATTTTTTTATTTGGAAACTTTTTCTTAGCACAAACACATTATGAAGTTTCTTGCTGCCTGCCCAAGAGCTTACCGCTGTTACTATTTTTCTTATGAGAGGATTTAACGCTACGTCCGGAAGAATCTACTATGCCCGCTTCATGGATTGAAAGTATTTTTCTGAGCCCAACTTCCTCGGGAAATTTTAGTATTTGTCTTAATTTATTGAGTTTTATTTCTTCCTCTGATAAAGTATGTTTACCCAAGTGTTGGTGGCGCATATGCCTCATTTAGGAAACTCCAATTTCTAGTTAGTGATAGTTCTAAACTTATTTATATCGAATTTCATAACACCTTTAAATCGGCGGTTAGAAAATATTTTTTAATTAATAAAAATATTAAGATATTATTAATTAAGGTAGTAGTCTGGTCAAAAACTCATTTTTTATAAATATGTTTTACGATCTTTTTTTTTAAGAAAATAAAATGCGGTCGTTTTGATTTTATAGGTTGTTATTCCTTCGTTTCTTTTCAGCCCTAATTTTCAATACTACAGTCTGACTTCCACCCCTTTTTGAAAAAATTAAAAATGGCGAACTTTATTTTTTCAAAAAAATGTTCCCATTGTAGCACCTGCTAGAATGACAAGCACAGAGAATAATAATCAGTTTAACTTTTTCGTTTTAGATGTTCTGCAGAGCCAAAATCCTGTTGACAAGCCATCTATATTTTTTTTAAGACGCTTACTTCGGTTCCACACTATTACAAAAAGGTTAACCCTTCTGCTATGTTAGGAAAAAATTACACATATAGTGTTTTGGGTCAATTTGACCCACTTATAAAAACTCCACTAATAACACTATTTTATTGAAAGAATTCATATTTTTTTTATTTGAATCAAGTTAAGTGTATGTTAATTGTAGAAAATAGTTGAGATATGTATGTTTTAACGGCAATTTTCACAAACGAAGCTGCTATGTTCCTTGCAAACAAATTTTTGGCACGTACTGCAAACAGCTGGATATTTGTTCGAATTTTTTGTATGATGACAGAAGAAACATCGCTGTCGTTTTTTGGTGGATTCATTTCTGGCAGAAATATTAGAAGTAGACGCTTCTTTTGCAGATTTGGAGTTTTCTTGAATATTTTTTACTATATTCTTAGCAGCGATTCCTCGCGGCAGTCTTTCTCTGCGGACAATATTTGGTTCGATCATTTGCTTTCCCAGCTCTTCAAGAAAAAGTATTCGTTTATAAAGCTTGTTGGAGTTCCATGAGGGATTTATCTCTGTCCATATTACGTATGCGTTATATGCCGAAATGTCTAACATATTCGAAAAGAGGGCAACTGGCCAACGTTTGGTCTGACGTTTACATGTATAGTTAGCAACCAGCTGATCAAGCGCATCCACACCAGCTTTTGTTTCACTATAGTGAAGTATTATTTCAGCTTTTTTTCTGTCACCCGTACGACCTGGGACGTACGATACAATAGTTACATTATCCGTAAATAAAAATTGGCTTTCTAAAACTTTCTTTTTCTTCATGTCGACAATTTCTCGTGGCAAAAAAAACTTATTTTTCCTCACTGTACCGACTAAAGTAATGTTCCTGCGAAGTAGCTGAACGGCGATATTGTACGTCGTAAAAAAGTTATCGCAAGTAATAGTGTGACCTCTGGGAAGGGGTTCTGATAGGGATAGAACAAGACGTTCACCTAAAAATATTTGTATAGAGACGGTTTAACTATTTTGTACAAGGGTTTGAGACATACAAAAAGCCAATTTATAAATGCATTACCTTGGTCCCTTTCCGGTTGCGTATTTCTTGCCCGTCCTAAATAAACTTCCATGTTCCTTACTTGCTTTTTGCATCACAAAGAGCCCATATTTTTAAGCCGTATTTTGCGGGCTTCGATGGCATGTATTGCCTGAAGATGCAACGACCACGAAAAGGTACTAACTGCTCATCTATTGTTACATTTTCATGTAAGTGATAATATGACCTGAGCTGCCGATTCCGTTGATTCTAAATGTTTCTTATTGGTGCTAATTTATCACACTGTCTTCTCTCATCCCTGTCTGCAGCGGAGTCAAAACGAAGGCATCGTGATATGTTCATAAATCTTTCCAAGCTCATTGTGGCCCGAAAAATTGGTCTGCCATTATTTTCATCCCACAAATGAATTAGACTTTCATTGTGCGATTTGTATACTCCTGCTAAGATTTGCAATCCTATGTATGCTTCCAATCCTATAAGGTCTATAATTTTTCAATTGTCTCCAAAAAACTGCAATCCTACTGCGCGATAATAAATTACTAACTAAGCAAACAATCGACACTTACTCTTTGCACAGGTGCATAAAACGGGAGTTCCCTTTTTCGAAAAGGCTATAAATTTATCGAGAATATACATATAAACATAGAGCTGTGCAAATTGTACTCGATCTCCGATAACTAGCTTTCTTTGTCTGCGTTTTTGATCGAGTGATGTAATAATAAACGGCAAAATGTTTCAAAATACTAGGTGGGTCAAATTGACCCAACAACGTAATAAGTGTAATGAAATTACATTTGGCATCCTCCAGCAACATATAAAAACAGATGTTATATTAATTTCCATATTTATCTATTCCTTTTACTGCAGTTAACAAATAGAAGAAGAATCAATACAATACGACTAGACTAACAGGCGAATTTCGATGAGTTTTACCGAAAATTGGGTCAAATTGACCCAAACATAGTAGAAGGGTTAAGTTAGGTTAGGTTGACCTGGCTGGCTGAAAGCCATCACCTATACCTATTGATCCTTAGTGTTACCAGATGGAGCTAGACCCTTACGTTTCTTTGTAGTAGACATCTTGTTACAAAAAACTATGTCAAAAAAAATTATTTTTGTATACTATTTGTTGTCAATAATAACATATTATAAAGTCAAAACGATCGCAATTTATTTGACTTAAAAACAAATCCTAAAAAATATCTATAAACAATGAGTATTTGGTCAGACTACTGCCTTAAAAAATATTACATTTCAAAAAAAAAAATGTATAATATTTAATATTTATAAAATTATTATTATTAAAAAGTAAATATGTTTTTTTGAATTAAAAAAAACTTTTTAATTATTATTAATAAAACTTTTATTTAATATTAGTAAAAACTTTTTTTTTTTTTTAATTAAAAAATTAAAAACAAACTTGTTTAATTAATATTAATAAAAATTTTAGTTAATATTAGTAAACAAATTTTAATTTTTTTTTAATTAATTTTTTTTATCAATCTAATATAATATATTACTTTATTTAAACATTCATCTCTGCATTTATTAAAAACGACTTTTTTGGCTATTTTAAATGTGACCCATTTAGAGCATAGCTCATCAGCGCATGTTTTTCCTACAGGGTCATCATTTAATCTGTACATGCATGTACATATATATGAACACACGCATACAAATGTAAGTTTCCTATTAATCAGATAAGCTCACTGTAGACAATAGAAATGTGTGCATGTGATATTTGATTCTCGCTTGTCAGTTGTCAGTCTTTCATCCTGACGCCTGTCTCATCGCCTGTGGTTGTTGGTGTTTAAATCCAGCATATCAAGATGAAGATAAAAACATTGGGTTCAACAGCTTCTAGGTATTATTACTTGGAATAGGATTTACTTAATCTTTTCACATTCCCCTATGTCTATTCTTCTTTCTGACAACATACTTGAACATACAGATGTGTCTTATGATATGACCGAAAAAGTAGAAAAAAATAGAGTACACCCAAATTGTGTTCGCCATTTAATAAACTTTTTAAGTTAATTACTATTTTTATAAGGAAGAAATTGTTGATGTTAAACACACGAATATTGGTTAACTTTCATCTTGATGAGGCGCTGCTCTAGTTTATAGTTGTTGTTCGAACACAGAGGCTTTCATTGTCTTGTTGATGACAACGAAAGCCACGCCAAATTAATCACCTTATCGGCAGACTTATAACTTTTGCAAATGACAGCTGCGTTACAGAACTCGAAGAGCAATGGAAAAGGTCAAAATAAATTTTTCCACCACGTAAAACCATATTTTTTTGATTATTTTTTTTTAGTAAAAAAGCTATTCAAAAACACAATTCTGCCACCTTGTATAATAACAGCTTTAATCGCCGTCAGGTTTTCCTCTGCTTTATTACCTATCCGTCTTATCGTCGTACACAATCATTCGCTCTCTTCGCAAGTTATTTCAATCGTTCACATGGATCGCTTGTATTAGGCAGTGCTACTTTGGACTCAAAAAACTTAAAAAAATAAAGTTCTTTCTTGATGAACAAAAACCAGACTCTATAAGCCTCTCTCTATAACTATCTTTTTGCATGGAGCAGAAGGTTAGTCAATGGCAAAACTCGAAAAACTACATAGCAGTTTTAATAACCGCGGCCACTGAAGAATCAATTAAGTGGAGTAAGAATAAAAAGAGGAAATAAACAACGGATTTTTAAACTCTACGGAAAGTTTTTCTGCTAATTGAAGCAAACTAATTTTTCGTTATACAAAGGCCAGGCATTCATTGCCACTAAGTCGGGAATGTTAAAATATACTTGAAGAGGTCATCTTCGGGATCCTGAGTTCACACTACATTTTCTGGCTATTGGATCTGTGATGCGGGGTAGACCATTCAGTCTTAACAAAAAATATAATACAATAGTTTCTAGTATTTTTTCTATATCTTTCAATGATGACTGAACTATGTTTTGCACTCAGCAGAAGCACTTTTCAGATGGCCTCTTTTTATATACCATCAAAGAACCGGTTTTATAAATTTAATGTATAAATCGGGATAAATTCACTTATTTTCTTTAATTAGCCAGCTTCCGCAATTCCACGAATTGTCCCAACTAAAGTAGACCGTTTTTTTAATAACTTTCATGCCAGTGATTTGCTGGTGAAAAGTTAGCAGTCGTTACATTCCTTCCCGCACCAGTAAATGGTTCAATTAATTTTAGGAAAATTCTCTCAAAGTAATTGAGGACTGTCTTGTTCCAGCTTTCCCAAAAACGGGAATATATTTATAATAAATTTGTAAATCAGATGCCAACCAAAATTTGGTTCCAAACTTGACGGTTTCTTGGCATGTAAGTCGTTTTTCAATAGGTGCGCTTCAACTTTTTTCCGATAGGGAGGGCGAACGACGCAATATTTTTTATTTTTCGCTTGTCATTTGTAAACTTCATTAGTATACATTTCATCATGGAACGCTACACACTTGAGCATCGATTGCAAATCGTGCAAATTTTTTATGAAAATAATCGTGCAAATTTTTTATGAAAATTTATAAATTTTCCAAAAAATCATCGTCAGTGACGAAGCTCACTTTTGGCTCAATGGCTTTGTCAACAAGCAAAATATGCGTTACTGGGCAGAAGGCAATCCATACGTGATTCATGAGGCACCGTTGCATCCCGAAAAAATCACTGTTTGGTGCGGTTTACATGCCGGCGCGTAATTGGCCCATATTTTTTCGTTGACGAGAACGATCGCCACGTTACTGTGAATGGAAATCGATATCGCGACATGATAAACGATTATTTTTGGCCGCAATTGAATGGTATGGACTTAAACGACATGTGGTTTCAACAGGACGGGGCCACAAGCCACACAGCACACGCTACAATTGATTTGTTGAAGAGTAAGTTCGATTAGCGCATTATTTCCAGAAATGGACCGGTCGAATGGCCGCCGCGCTCGTGTGATTTGACGCCTCTAGACTATTTTCTTTGGGGTTATGTGAAGTCATTGGTCTACAGTAACAAGCCGGCGACGATTTGTGAGCTCAGAGCCAATATTGAACGCGAAATTGCTGGAATTTCGGCCGATTTATCCAAAAGAGTGGTCGAAAATTGGGTTCAACGATTGGACTTCGTAAAACGTGCACGCGGTGGTCATGCAAAAGAAATCGAATTTAATACTTTAATTTAATACAAATATATATGTTCAAACTCGATAATAAAAAAAAATTAGTTAAAAAAGTCAAACCGTTTGTGTTTTATTCAAAAAAAAAAAGTTGAAGCACTCTTACTGAAGAAAGCTTTATTGTTAAATATTTGTTCAACGATCGTTCTGTTTTGTTCCGGTGTGTAGCAATTCTGGCTCTTAAGAGCAAATTTATGCTTTTTCAATCGTAAACTCCGTTCATTTTTTTATCGAAGCGGATAAATAGTAAAATGTTCGAGAACTCATTTCTGGTGCATTTGATATATACAAAGTTTTTTTATTTATTATTCCTTGATAAATTGTACATTTAGATGGCATTCTCAACTGAAAATAAACAAGATAAGGTAAACATCATAGTTCATATTATATCAATCCTAGTCGGCACATAGGGCGGAAACAAATGTTCTCCAACGATTCCTGTCAGCCGCTTTGTGTCTGATTTGGTTCCAGGTGGGAGATTGTGGGCATCCAAGCTTGACGTCGGCGGCCTCTGCGACAATTTCTTTGCAACTCCATTGCAAAGACTTTTTGGCAACATTATCAACATCTCTGTGGAGAGTATGTCCAATCCAATTCCATTTTCGCCTTTTTATTTCGGAATTAATTTGGCCATCTGCGATTACAGCGGCTCAAAGCATTAACCATGGCGGCTGCTACCTTCTGGTGGCCAACCTATGACTCAAATTCACGTATGAACGATCAGTCAAATAAACCCTATGGTTTTGGGAGTTTACGAATTGCTCAATTTGAAAAATTTTCTCGTGAGAAAATACAATGTTCGAACCGCTTTCACAATTGTCACAATTGACCGCTTTCGGCTAAGCGAAGCAAGTCCTTCGCTCTCTCAAGTTTGACTTGTTACTGCTTCGATGTGAGATCATGCGTCTTTTGGACCTTGTAAGGCTTTACTTTGATATAATCTTCTAGTATGCGCCAGATGCTAAGGTCAGATATTTTCATTTCTTTCCCCATTTTATTGGCACTTCGTCGGGGATTTCGCTCAAGTCGCTTCTTGACTTTTTGAACCATTTCACAAGAGGTGGCAATCTTTTGCTAATCACCTCCATGACGTTTTGCGATGCCACCACGATCATTGGTGTAATGGTGCGATATTCAAAGACTTTATTTACTTTAAGGTGCTCGAGCTCACGAACAATGATGAATGAAAACGAAAAAAATATTTTTGAAAAAATATGTGAAACCTTCAAATTAAATAGTTCGCCTGCTGTATGGAGTTCCTAAAACCTTCAATAATTCAAGATTAATAAAACCTAAAAATCTCAAGCACTGAAGTCCTCCTGCTTGGTAGTAACATTTCAATGTAAAATTGCAAATAAAATCAATCTACAAAGCGCACTGAACCTCAAATTGCTGATGCATTGAAGTGGAAACTACAACGAATTGTTGCTGCTTCCCATTATCCTTGCCAATGCTGGCTGTTAAGTAGGTACACGCAACTCGCTGTTCGTTTCTATGGATCTATGTATATATGTATGTATGTGTGGATGTATGTAAATGTAAGTAAGTCTGTTCGTGCTGCTGCTTATTTGCGCAAATATTGTGTGCCTGAAATGAGGCTAAGGCACCTTTGAACCCATTCGAACGAGTGAATGATTTTTCAAGTCTCGGTTTGCAGCAACAACCACAGCCAGCAAACAAACAAAAAATGACAATAAAAAAGTTAAATGGGATGCAACAAACGCTGAATGGTAAACCAGGGATTACGTTGTTTAAAACACTTGAGAAAATTTCCTGTTGTTATTGTTACTTTTACTTTTGTTTTGCTATTATAAATTCAAGCAATAATGAGTGAGAATGAAAAGCAAGAATTAAAGCGAAAGATGCGGATTACAAATGAACAATGAACATAATAAAGGGGAGTGGAAAATTTGCTGCAAACTCTTGAATTGGAAAATGTGGGCCTGGGTTTGTTTGTAAACAAATTTCTGCACGAACAGCAGATTTGGAAACAAATTCTAATGATTTGAGACAAGGAGCTCTAAAGTAGGCCAAATATGTAAAAACAAAAAAATGGTATGAGTAAAAATTGCAATAAAAAACAACAAACAAATTTGCACAAGTAAATTTGGTTCGGTCGTAAACAATTCGGCAGACGAGAATGACGCCGCGTCTACGTGTATTGTTGTTGCTGATTATGGATTTCTGCACGCAAGTCGCTATGTGGTTATTGGCTGAGCAGAGTTGTGTTGGGGAATCAACGAATATATTTACACTTCGCTGACGCTAGCGACAACAACGACGCCGGTAATGACGCCAACGACAATTGTGGGTTAAATCAAGCGGCTAACGGTAAATGAAGCCAAAGTTGAACCAATGGGAAAGTCTGTTGGATGTTGTTGATGTTGAAGCGTGATATTAGGGGTAAGAAGAATAAAATACTTAACATAAAATACATGCATAAGTGTGTGAATGTGTAGGAGCAGTGGAAGCCAAGTTGACAGTAAACATTAGGGGCATTTTATGGAAAACGGATGGATATATATCAAATGAAAAGTAAGAAAATATTTATTAAATTTAACAAGAAGATCTGCCACTTTTATTTGCAAACTAATATTTTGGCACTTAACCGAACAGATACCTGTAAAATTTCGAAAATTTTTTTTTTTTTTTTTCCATAAAATGTTAATATAATCCTTTAAGAATATGTCAAACAATTTTTAGAACGTAATTTAAGTATTTCTTATTTTATAGATCGTCAACCGTGACGACTCTATTCTTTGCGTTCGAGCGTTGGGAGAGGTTGAGCTTTCATGTATTCAAACTTTAGACGCGTTTTTCTCAAAACTATGTTTTTCGAATTGGCGTACACGATAAGTCGAAAAGTTATTGACCGATCTCTCTGAAATATTGCACACATCTTTCTTATTACTTTCCATGTGAATTTACAAGTTTTCGAAAAATTTTCGAAAAAATTATTTTTCGAAGCAAAAATAGGTAGTAGTGAAATTCACCCCAAAAATGCATTTTTTAAGCATTTTATTCCGCGAATTTTTTTCCATTTGTTTTTAATTCATATAGAAATTATGACATTAATAAGTAAAAAAATGTTTGGTTTTTGTATTCAGGTCACTGACGCCGATGCTACAATGTCCGCCGATTGAGAAGCCCTGCTGCGACCTTCCTGGAAGAATTGAGTGTGCATCCGCCATTTTAAATGATTTAAATAAAAAAAGAAATGTTTATATTATTTCAATGTATAAATAAACTGTATGCCAATTTAGAAAAAAATATATTGACTTCTTCATTTTAAATAATTTTAATGAAAGCCAGAGAAAATATGGATGTTTACAGGTATATGTCCACTTAAGAGACGATAGCTCAATAGGGATGTTACGATGCAAGTAAATATAAGCTCATACTCGATACCACGCAATTTTTGGTATCTATTAATTTCAAATGACCAATGATGGTGCCAGCGCCCTATGAACTTCGTGAATAGATTAATTTTTTTTTTTTTTTCAAATTAAACTTCCCCGATTTGGATGCGCTGCTCTGGCGTTAAATGACTGATGATGATTAGCAAAACCTTACTGAACAAAACGGTCAACAAAGTTTGGCATTCTCAGCTCTCAAATCGTAGTTATCGATATCAATAGTTCTCATGCAGCTAAAGAAATATCCGATGGCACTTAGTAACTATCGAAAAAAATACTCGCATTGAAATCCTATCGAGTTACTATCATAAAGCAAACTTCTCTTCACTCTTATTCCTAAGACGGGTCATAAACAAGCAAAAATCTAAAGAAGTGGTTGAAATTTCAATTGTGGTTTGCAACAAATTGAAAGAGGCAACAAATTTTGATTCTTGTTGTGTTGCAAAGTTGACAATTTTAGTATTTTTTCATATTTTGAAGTCTGCACATGCGCGAAAAATGGCCACAGTCATAAAAGGTTTCCAATAACACGTGTTATTTTGAATAGCCCGCAATTTGAGTAGATGTCATTTTTGAAGCTGTAATTTTTTGATATTTGATAAGTAGAAACTGCGCCATTAATAAAAATGGAACGATAAAAATGGTGAAAATTTGGCAGAGGCGGTTCGTAAAACTCGAACATTTTTGGGTCATCGTGAAGCACCTTGTCGGACCTCAATACAGAAATTGGTGAACACATTCGAGCTGTTGCGACAAGTTAGTGATGTGAAGAATAAAACCCGTGCACGTCGCTCAAGAACATCCGAAAATATTGCTGTTGTAGCGGAAAGCGTTGAAGAAAACCCAGGTTTGTCTATCTGTACATTCCTCGTCGTTATTTGGAATTAAGCATTCCACAAACGTCAATACACCGTATTTTCCATAAATATTTGGGTATCAAGGCTTATAAAGTCCAGTTAACACAAGAACTCAACCCGGCCGATCATCAACAACGCCGTGTCTTTGCTGATTGGGTCGTTGAAAGCATGAAAATGATATGGAATTCCATTGAAAAATCATCTTGGGTGATGAGGCCCATTTCCACCTCAGTGGCTTCGTCAACAAGCAAAATTGTCGGATGTGGGGCTCAGAAAATCCAAGAGTTATTATTGAAAAGCCTCTCTACATATTCTCAACGTGTGACTGTTTGGTGTGGTTTATGGTCCGGCGGAGTCATTTGACCTTACTTTTTTGACAATGAAGCTGGAGCAACAGTTACGGTGAATGGATTGCGCTATCGAGAGATGATTAACGACTTTTTATGGCCGGAATTGGATGGTATTGATCTGGAGAACGTTTATTTTCAACAAGACGGCGCTACGTGTCACACAAGCAACGAAGTCATTGATGTTTTATCCAAATAACACCTCTTATTGGAAACCAATTAAGTACACATCTCCATACATGGCAATTATTTTCTTTCCACGTTCACTGGTTACTCGGCGATGAGCAACGTGAAATGCAAATTGTCCATCGATCTACAGTGCATTGTCAAAGGAATTTAAACAGATTGTTGGGATTTATTGCAAGATTCACCCTGTGACTTAAGACGACTTAATTGTCAGCGAAAATCGCGGGTAGGAGCCAAAGTATAAAAAATCCAATTATTTCACCAAAGTCGATGTAATGCGACGTATAAATACCAAAAATGAACCAACTGTTCAAAACGAAGAGTCAGTTTTTGGATGGTGAAATTTTTGGTGGCACTGACTGACTCAGTTTTCACTACTTCTAGAAGTTATCGTATATTTAATCCCAAGAAATATTCAGATACATATATTCCTAATGATCATCTCTCTAAGTCCTTTGAGGTCTCAGTTGTTGACTAAAAACTGATTGAGATGATTAGAATATAATAAAAAATGTGTATGAAAGGTGAATGCACAAAAATAAGCATCATCAAAAGCGTACAAAGAGTGTAAAAGAAGACTTTTCGCTGAAATATTTGATGAAATAATTTTTGCTTAAACGTGATTAACTATCTTTTCCAAAATGTTATGCGTTTAAATGCCATTAACCATTAAATATAAGGCTTGGTAAATAATCTACTAGTAAGTGGCTCCATTTTTTTCAAGAATATTCCCGCTAACGTAATTAGTATAAATTCCGAATTTACCCAATTTAACCATAACTTTATATGTAAGGATTAGATTACGTTCAATGCCCAGAAAAGAAGCGCACTTAGGTTCAATGAGCCCATTGCGTTTCTATTATTCAGACTCATTTTTTGATTCCGTTTCGCTAAAAATTAGACAAGATTTTTTTATTTAGTAAACTCAGAATGGGTTGGTGCGTGACTACTATTTAGAATTCAGATAGAAGGATCGAATATCGGTGAAAGACCAAAAATAAAGAAAAAGTTTTTTCTAATAGCGATCGCCCCTCGGCAAGCAATGGCCAACCTCTGAGTGTATTTCCGCCATGAAAAAGCTCCTCATAAAAATATAAGCCTTAGAACTGCACTGACTGCCGACGCTCGGACAGCCAGACTCCTGACTTATAAGTGTACGCTGTGCTATATCCCGTCAGCACGCCTATCATAGTTCCACAATCTCTTCCTTTTGGTAATAGTATAAAGCGAGCGCGACTGTAGTTGTCTGTTAGCACGTGATTTTAGTATTCCTGCAAGTGGACAGATGTTCCCATCTTGTCCTGAATTCTCTGATCATGTTTTCGTTTAGTTCGTTGTACAATATTCCTAGTGACTTTGGTATTTCTTTGGCAAAACCGAGGAGTGAGAGGCCCCGTTTTTCGCGATATCGTCTACTATCTCGTTCCCTTCTGGCCTGGAACCCAATAGAAATGTAACTTACAATTCGCTGTCAACCTTTCTACTGCCCTCCTTCTCTGAAGCACGATCTTAGACGTTATACTAGCCGAAGTAATCGCTTTAATGGCTTAACTTTGCTGGTCGTAGTAGTACTACAAGCTAGATCTGCTGGCATTCCAACTGCGAAAAACTCAGCCTGGAATACACTGCAGTGATCTGGAAGCTTATACGAATTCCTTAGGTCCTGCGCAGTATAACCCAGCGCCTACTCCAGTAGTCAGTTTAGAACCGTCAGTATAGAAGTTAAGTGTATTACGTTTGGAGCTAAAGCCCTTACGCCATCTTTCTTTTTCGATAGTAATCTTGAACCTTTTTTCACTTTTAAAAACTGGAGCCATATATTCCTTATTGACTATATTTTTTATTTATTAATTACTTAGTTATTTATTTATTAAACCAATGAATATAATAGAGTCTTATGGGCTAAAAAACATATTTTGAAGTTAAAGGACCCTACGTTGGACACCTCTTTTAAAACCTTCGAGGATCCTTTTTAAAATGTTATATCCATAAATCGATAGAAAATTAAATTTTAAGAAGTCACCTGCAAGCTCAAATCGATAGCTTCTTTTGGGAATGAAAAATCTATTTCAACAAATCAAGAAAATGTATTAAACTCAATTAAGGGTCTGGCCATGGCGACATTGTGGAAAACTGCAGAGCCGATGAACTAGCGAAAATCGGTACCAATTTGACTGATGAGTACATAGACAATGATATAGGTATACCCTTGCAAACATGTAGACTACGTATCCGCGAGGAAATTGTAGGAGTAGCGAAAGAAAGATGGCGTAACGAAGCCACTTGCAAAATAGCCCAACAGATGTGGCCGACTCTCAATGCTAAACGAACAGAACTTCTACTAAGAACAGATAAGCATAGTCTTAATACACTGATTTCAGTTACTACGGGGCTCTACCTAACCGGTAGGCACGCCCAGAGAATGGGTGTGCAAGCACATGACTTCTACAGAAGATGTCTAGACGAGGAAGAGGAAAAGATGATCCCGCACTTTCTGTGTCACTGTTCTGCTCTATCCAGACGTAGACTCGCCATTTTGGGTGGACATTTTTTCAACGAATTAGAAGACCTGGGCTCTGTCGAAATTAAGGATCTGGCGAAATTTTTGAATAGTACACATTGGCTAAGCTTCTCAGGAGGGATAAGGGCTAGTTCTCACATCATCTCGGCATCTCAATGGGACATGAGCCTGAGTCTCTCCTCCAATGGACAACCTAAGGGTCTAGTAATTGGAGCATTTTGAGCATAAACAGATTTGAGAGACCAACATAGAAGAACTCCGAACTACTAAGAGCTGTGGCCGAAATATTATATTAAAAAAAATCCCCTCAAGAAGCATCGGGCACTCAACAGCACCACGGATCAAATCAAAAAGTAAAGACAAAGTCAGGATTATTCTGCTATTCCGGTTTGTTGAGCTATGTACATAGGTCCGGTGAGTTCGTTAAAGGCTTTCAGTCTTCCTGCAGATTTCGCTGCAGGGTTTTCTGCAAAAAGATCTATCGGTGATAACCCAGCATAACAAAAAAAAATCAATATAAGACAATTGAATAAAAGAAAAGAGGTGAAATAAAAAGGCAGATTCAATCAAGCTCTCAACCAACTACTCCATTTGCCCTGAAATGGCCCATTAGCATAGCAACAGTATAACCACAGTAACACAGTGTCTACCTAAGCAAAATCAATCGTTGAATAAATCTTAAAAATAAAATACAAAAATACAGTTTTAGTAGCCTTGTTAGTTGTAGACAAGAAGCACAATTTATTAGCCACCACCCCCGCCCTCAGCTAGGCAACAGCAAGCAACTAAATGGTAGCGGCGTTGGGGTGACGCTGAATAATGCAGAATGATATTGACAGTGACAGCAACAATTGCTGGCACTTGAGTTCAGGTTACTGGGTCGCACACATAAATGAAAATGAAAACAGTGTGCAAAAATATTTGTTTGTTTTGCGTTTTGCTCTTAAAGGTTGTCATTCCATTGCGTCGTTGATGCTTCCGTTGAATTTGTCGTTGATTTGTTAATACTTTTACTTTGGCAATGGTTTGTTGTTGATCTGAGTTGCCGCTGCCGGTGGGGCTAACATACAAATGTATTTACTATACATTGACGACAAACACAAACACATTCGCCTTTTAGACGGTGACAGTTAACGTTGGCTGCGCTCAATAAAACACCAAATCATGGAAATAACTGTAAGCGTAGTTGTTGTTGCTATTATATGTTGGATTCATATGAGCTTTGTGCCCAAATGCGGTGGATGGCAGCAGTTGGCAGTAGCAACTACAGTTAATCTTTATTTCCGTTTGACATTAAATATGGACAAATGTGCCCTGACAGCTAAATTCCACTTTAGTGGCTAAAATGTGTTGTTTTTTTTGTGTTTGTGCTTGCTTTGGCTCTCCCATTGCTATTCATTTATGTTGCTCCTTCAATGTAATTTTGGTTATATTTCGGTGTTTGTAAATACATACATGCTTAACATTTTAAATATGTGGTTGTGTGCATTAAACGTACTTATGTACGTACATAAATACGCACACAAATCGGGGGGTGCGTAGAGAGAGGTGTCTGCGTTGGAATGTGTCACTGCATTTGACGCCATCTTATTTGCTTCTAAGCTTGTCACTCGAAATATTTGCTCCTTTATCTTTTACCCCTGTCTCTCTCGTACTCTCACTCCATCGCTCCTCAACTACCTTCTGCCTTCGCCTGTCAGTCTGCTGGCTTTCCGAACCATTTGGTTGACTGTAAATCTAACTGTCTGTCTGTCTGAAGTTCATATCCGGCTTTGGAGATTTATTTACGAATGCTTTGACACACTCAATCTCGCTAGTGCACGTATGCATGTGTGTGTGTGTGTGGAAGTACAAATATCGCTCCGTATGTCCTCATCAGCAGCGTACTCATGGACTAATTTAACGCTTTACTTGATTCGAGATACGCGCAAATTGGCTGTGTGTGACGATGCTACTTTGCGGATAGATTTTTTATACACACATTTCATATCTTTTTGCTTTTGTTGAAGATTTTTATTAAAGCCTATCAATGTCATAGAACTCAAGCTTATCCTTCAAGGTTCTATTCCCGAAACATGTTTCTTTAACATTATTTAAACTTCTGCAGACTGCCGATATCCTCCTAATGATTATTTAGTTGTGTGTTGGACAGAGTTGAGCATTGCTAAATTTTCAGGAAAGAGCACGTAAAGGGAAACGTGAGAGTTTCTCGTTCATGAACTGCTATTTTTGGATTGTTTTATGCCCATCAACTCCCTTAAGCATCTGAGTGACTAGCCGCACCTTAATTTTAGCCTTGAAAAGCACACTTGGAAATCTAGCTCTGAAATCCAAAGGGGATCTCTCTTGCCAACAAGTGCTACTTTGGACTAAGTAGGCAAATGAGTAACAAAGTATTCTCTCGACAAGCAAAACATTCGACAAGGCTCTCATCATTCCCATCCTAACGTATGCCGTAGAAGCTTAAACGATGGCATTATCCAATGAAGCATCGTTTGAAAAGCTTGAGAGTAATATTCTGCATCCAATTTTCGGACCTGAGCACGTCGGTGATGGCGAGTATCGAGAGTATCGATAGAGCAATAAGTCGTACGAGCTGTATGAAAACATAGACAGAGTGCAGCAAATAAAGATCTAGCGGCTTCGTTAGCTGGGTCATGTCGCCCGAATGTATACAAATGCCCCGGCACTGAAAGTTTTCGATGCGGTATCAGGTGGTGGAAGCAAAGGAAGAGGAAGAAGAAACGAGAAGCTCGCAATGTCTTTAATAACGTCAAAGATGTCTGGAATTTTTTGAACATCAAAACGTCAACTGATGCCTTGTCCCAGAAAGCAAAGTTACAGCAGAAAATGACGAAGCGAACAGGGCCTCCGTGGTGGAAAGGATTGAGAAGGTGTGCTCTATAACAGACCGTCATTCGACTCTGAGCGAATTTGACAGAATCACCGGATGGGCTGACGGAGCAGGAGATGCGTTTACAAAAGAACTGGGTTTGTGTTGGTGATATACGCAAAAAATTAACACGATGTCACTTCGTTGCTTTGTTGTTGTTGTTGTAGCAGCATAAACATTCCCCATACATGTATTGGGAATGCTGCTGAAGTGACAGTCCTTGGCCAGATAAAAATCCGGGTCGTTCCGGTTACGTAGAACCGACTGTCATGGGAACCTAATGTGACGACGTAGCCGAAGATCTCCTCACAATTCTCTCTTTCACCATGGTTAAAGCAAACCATGCAAATCTATCATCGTGCAGACCAAATGTGTTTCCTATTTTCAGAAAATGCAGGAAAAGGCAAAACAAGACCAAATAAAAATTTTTGAATGAGAATTTTTAATTCTCGGAGGGCCTAAAACCCCTACAGAGCGCATGCACTAATGGCGGATAGACGAATGCCAGTTGTATACGTATGAAGCGTAGGACGGAAATAATATACCTCCCGGGGAATAAACAGGCACATTCTCTGGAGAGCCACTCAGTCATATACTGAGGATGGGGTCACGAAGGACAGCGATATTCTTACTTGGGATTTTATGTAGGAGATGACAGGAGAGGAACTCAATAAGCCAGAGTTTACGGTGCTAGTCTTAGGTTAGGTTAAGCGGGATACTATCTTGACGTCAAGTAGCAGCCGATCGTAAAACGAAAACCAAACATTTGTCCTAGTAAAGAAGAAGGCAATTTATGGCGACATGAAACTTGTAAATTTAATCACCGAAATTGGACAGTATCGAAAAATCTGGCAATTGTGAACTAGGAGAGTTGGCCACAACTTAAACGGGACAAAAGCAAGGAAGGAAATGAAGTATGAGATTTTTTGTTTTTTTAGGACATTAGACTAACATAGCGAAATGCCTATTAATCGGATATTGTGATCCATATGGTACTTACCATGCCGGCTGTTTTATTACAAATAAATATACAATACAAAACAATGTTTGTTGATACTGCAACTAAAAGTAGTTAAAAATAAACTAACGAGCAGTACAATTTTGGTATCAGGAAACCAATTTTTTGAAGAGCTTTTCAAAATCTCTTTCTTAAGCTAACAGCCATCATGCCAGATCATGTATTGAGGAGTTTGCTAGCTTTCTTTTCAGAGATCTTGAGGTCAAATAGTTTCTCCGTGGAGATTATTATGTGGCGATAAATACCTTTATTGCGAACGAAGTAAGTTGAGAACATCTCGAGGGTTTTATTCTGAAGTCGTTGAAGTATATTTAGATATTTTTACTTTAGCTCGCGCGACCCCATAATTGCCTGCCATAAGAGCACACAGGTTCTATAATTTGTTTATGTATAGCTATTTTGTTATATATGGAATGCTTTGACCTTCGTCCAATTAGACTTTCGTTTTTATTATCTTCAGATGTATGTATTTCATGTCGTTTAAGTTTCATATGCTCCTTCCATCGAAGATGATGATTAACTTTATTGTTGGTGAAGTTTACATGAACTGACCTCGTATTGTTTAATTTTATGCGCCAAGTCATGTCCATTCTTTAGCAGCGTTTGTTGTAAGTTGAAGTTTGACTGCAGCTTCTTCAAAAATGATGCAGTAACTAGGATGGCAGTGTCGTCGGTAAGGGTGACGACTAAGCCATTCGGGAGTATCGGCAAAACTTTGGTGGTACAAGAACGCACCAATAATACTTCCTTCCCAGCATTTATTTCTTCAGGGTTAGAGCATTCATTTCCTTGTTTTAAAGCGAAAGTAGCGCTCAGTCAGGTACTTGGCATTTGTATTTTTTGTCACTAGCGCCATCTAGTTGTAGCGATTTTTTTTAAGTCTTGCTTAGGGCTCGAATTATTTAGTTTACGGGAAATTAATTGGGTATGTAAAAAGTAATTGGATATGTGAAGTCAGTATTGTTGTACGAAAGTGAAACATGGCTGGTATTCAACACCATCACATAGAGGCTACAATCCATCATCATCAAATGCCTCCGCATAACTTGCTGAATATCCTGGTCGAAAGCCATCAGCAACGGCGCTCTGTGGAGATCAACGAAGCAGGAGCCCAGCCTGTGATAAATCAAACGGAGAAAGTGGCGATGTATAGGTCACACGCTTAGGAAACCATCAGATAGCATCACGGGAATGGCACTGGACTGAAAATTCTTTTTCTTAATTCTTAAATGGGCTCGCATTTAGGTTAAGAAGGCTTCACAAAAGTAGAGAGTACTTTATATAGTATCAAATATGAAACCTTCCGATAGGCTGATTAATTTTGGGCTAGATAACGGCTTCCTTAATATCTAATAAAACTAATTATTTTTGCAGCATACTTCCAAAAATTTCAGATAGCATTTTATGGCCCTGTATAAAGAACAACAACATTAATATCAATGTCCTCTTCACCTAAGCCATCTGCACATCTTCAAGTCTGGTTCAATACACAATCGGATTTCCTTACATTGTTTTCACCCTCAATAAAATATCATTTACTTAAGCAACAGAGGTCGTTAATAATTTAACATCAATGGCACACGATACGATTTTTTGCACACTCAGGCACTTGCAACCGAAAGTGCAAGTATGTACACCTGAGCTCACAATAATAGAAGCGTCACGCATGGCAAAGTTGCTACGATTTAATTATTTTTTCGATTGCATCAGGCTCATTTGGGTTCTCGGTCACAGCGGCCTAGAGAGAAACTACTGGGCTGATGAGGTGGCTAGAGATGAGGGTCTGCTCCTGGAAAGGTGGGCCTTGAATCAACTCAGCGAGCGCTGGGCTAGTGCGCAAACGTGCCAGGTCGTGAGATCTTTCTGGTCACGGGTAGATCGGGAATGCTCGAGGGAACTAATAAGGCTAACAAAGCCCCATCTCTCGAATTTGGTGGATATCCTCACCGAATATTGTCCGTTAGGTGTCCATGCGGTAAGACTTTGGATTGCCTCAAGCCCGTTCTGCAGAAGTTGTCTTAAGGACGAGATGGAATCATCTCCTTTACCTTCTCCTCAGGTGCCCTGCTCTCGTCTGGGCTCTCAATACGAACGTAAATCAGCCACTGTCGGCGTCGACGTGAGTGCATGGTCATCAACCCCTAATCCCACAGCTCCGTCTTCCCTCCCTATCACAACGGACGAATTTTTAATTTCTGTCCAAATGGGCCCCAAGCAAGGGAAGCCATTTAACCTAACCTAGATAGGTAAGGTTAAGTTTGCAAGGTTGACAAGCCACTCGGTAGCCGTAAGTCCCATTGGTATACCTGCATTTGATTTCCAACCCCTTACTAAATTGTATAAACCACTTAGATTTTTTTAAGAAGGAAACTAGTCCCTCGAATTTTGCAAATTTCCCAGGTCTTCAAAAAATATTTGCCAAGATATTTGGAATGGCTGCTTTCAAGTGCATTACATTCGACTGCATAAATTGTATCAACTCAAATTCTGATCCATCTTCACAATTCCTGCAGAAGTCATTGTGAGGTACGAGTATACCCATTTTATTGGCTAGGGTGTCAATAGCATTAGTAGATATTTAGTCCTTTGAAGATACAGTTTTGGCCAAAGCGCTCTGGAGACCCTTCAGTTAGTAATCAGAGACCAACTTCTATTGGTTTCTGCAATTACGCTCAAAACAATCGCAGTGTACAGTTCGTTTAGAGGAATGCTTATGTCTGCTACCACTCGTTGATGACCCAGTTCAGAGTCTCTGCTTGCACACTCATCCGCTCTTTCATTTCCCCTTACTTCAGAGTAGCCGGGAAACCAACAAAGTGCGGTGTTGTGTTGCTGGGTAAGCGAGAGCGACCCTTTGCATTCTTTAATACATCTTAAATTGATGTGCGCTGAGGCCAGCGTCTTGATTGCTGGTAAGGTTTGCTGGAGTCCTATCGTTTCTGCTGCTTTGTCTATAGCGTAGATCTCAGCTTGGAAGTTAAAGAAGGAACTCTCAAGAAGTCTTAAGAAGGAATTTAAGGATAATTGTTCCAAGTACACTCCCGATTCAGTGCCAGTATTAGTCAAAAAACAATAACAAAAATGGAAAGGTATAAAAAAAGGAAAAAATTGACTTTCTCCAGCTCTATTTCATTTATAAATGTTTGACCAAATTGTAGTGAATCCCTTCTCAGGACATATTTACGTATCAAGCGAACCAATATATGTGTAGTTAATATAATCAATCAACATAGTCAATCCAAAGATCAAAATCCGAAGTCATAATTTAAGTAAAACGCGAGTAAAGTTTTTTCAGGTTCAACTTTACTTAATTATTTAGTATAACTTTATTTTTTATTAAATTTTTACCTATACACAATTCTAAATTTTGATTTTCTGAAAAATATTTCAGCACGTCACGTTTGAGACTCTAAAGAAGCATTCCGTCAAGTGATTCATGTTCTGGGGATCTCACTATGAAATCTTCAAAAATTACTGAGCATAGTCGCAGCTCATGACTTATTCATAAAAAGTTTAGAGCATTATCATTCCCTCTTGGCAAATCGGCTCCCTTAGCAAGGCACTGGGTTACTTACTCCAGAAATTTTGAGTAAAGTTGGTGCAAGAGTAAAATTCGTAGAAAAAACGATTCGTTTTCAAAATTGTGCACTTCTGAGCAACAACTCGCTGAAGAGTTTAGAACGGTATGTCAGCACCAGTTTTGCATGGAAGGCATCCTGACCCAATGCTCAAACCAGGACATCACAGACCATTTTTTTGAGACAATGCGTGCGAAGCGTGGACTTTTATGCAATCCGGGTTCGACGCATTTCCACTTCGACCACATTTGCGTCTAATAGCAAATATGACTTGGAAACCACGGCCTGGAACTCGCTAAACATAAAACCAATATCATCCTTATGACACGAAGTCCCATGCCACTCGAAGTCAGCATGCATATAGGCGGCACGTTCTTAGTGACCCAAAAAGTAGTGAAATACTTAGGTATTCCACTTGAATGCAAGCTTACTTTGTAGGCCCAGATACGGCATGCGGCTACCGAAGCAGCAAAGGTCACGGGTATGCTAAGTAGATTATTGCCAAACATCGGTGGGCCAACACAGAGCAAAAAAAAGCTGATTATGGGGGACACAAGCTTAAGCCGTGCAGGAGAACGGCAGCGAAGTATGGGGAATTGTGCTAAACTGCAAAGCGAAGCGCAAAGCACTGGAGGCTGTGCAACGAACAGCTGCACCTAGAGTTGCCTCAGCCTACCGCACTGTGTCGGGTGCAGCAATTTTTGTGATCAGCGGGCTGATACCCGTCGACCTCATGGTCCGGGAACGAATGGATGCGTGGGACTCCAAGAAGAAACACGTCATCACTAGCTTCTCAGAACGAAGATGCCAAACCATGCTGTGGTGGCAAAGCCGATGGGACACTGAACCGAATGGCAGATGGACGGCGAAACTTATTCCATCAATTGACAATTAGGCCCAAAGGAACTTCTGGGAAGTGAACTACTTCTTAACTCAGTTCCTCTCGGGCCACGTATACTTACGGAGATCCCTACACCGCATGGGCAAGGTAACCGATTCCAAGTGCATATACTGCGAAGCCCTGAGCGATGATGCTCAACACACATTTCTTAGTTGTGACAGATGGCTCGAGGAAAGAAATGTTCTGCGGGAGCAGATTGGCGACATCGCACCGAGCAACATAATCAGCAAAAAGATCGAACGCGAGGACAGCTGGGGCGCGGTAAAGAAATACATCGAGAACGTACCACGGAAAAAAAGATCGACCTCGACACAGTGCAACAGAGCGGAGCCACACAGATAGAGACACAAGAAGACGAGTCTGTAGCATGAAAGATGGCTACAAATACGGTGTACCCAGACGTGGCTGAATAGAATTGGTCCTTTATGGATACCGTTCTGGGTCCTCCCGAAATCAAATAGAAAGCAGTTCCGGGAAGGGTGTCTTCCCAGAAGGAGAGGAGGGTTCGTTTTAGTGGCCACAGCACACGACCCAGTAGACGACCGTCGCTGTGAGTGCGAAGGCGTTTTCAACCCTACCTCACCCACCAAACAAAAACAAAAAATAAAACAAATCACTATTACAGGTCCTTCGAGGTAAATCCGGAAAACTTTTCGAAAGGGACATATTTTTAGAGTATTGTTTCCAGGTTGACATTGGAGTGCCGGGGTAAGTGCTTGTGGGACGATGAGTCGAGAGCAGGACAGAAGAGCTGCAATACTAGAGTCACTTCGCGCCGGAAAAAGCCCTAAAGAGATAATTGAGTGGTTTGGCTACAAAAAACGCAACCCTGGAGAATATGTGTTTCAGCAGGACTCCGCACCTGCTCACAAGGCAAAGAAGACTCAGGCTTGGCTCCAGAACAACCTACCCTACCACTGATCACCAGATTTTTGGCCACCTACAAGCCCAGACAGCAATCCTCTTGATTATTACGTGTGGGGCACAGTTGAAGCAAAAGTTAGCGAGAAGCCTCATAACACTAAGGACGCTCTGAAGACAACCATCGAGGAAGTGATGACCACAATGAACAAATAGGAGGCGCTTCAGGTCCCGGCTGGAGCAAGTAATTGCACGAAATGGAGGTTACATTGAATAATATTCAACTATGACATGTGTACTCATATTACACAAAGTTAAGTGGAAATAAAATTATTTTTGAGTAAATATCCAATAGTTTCGCTTTTAAGTTCAACATTCCGGATTTACGCACTTCCGAACGGTAGGCGCGCACCAAGCAATTCAGCTACAGCGGCTGTCATTGGCATATAATATTATTGTACTAAAATTTCACGGGCTACAAAACTGCACACTGGAAATTTTTGTAGGGATTCTGATTAGAAGTTTTTGAAGTTTCTGATTTGAACTTTTTGATTTTTTTTTAATTTTGTACGAAACATGAAACTTTATGTTATATAGTTCTGTTGTAATATGAGCTATATTTTTTATAATAAAAATAAGGAAAATTAAATAATAAATAAATAATGAATCACATTTTTGTTTTATGTTACGCTGCTTTTATTGTGCACAAAGATGTAAGTAAGAAAGCGGCAGCACTTACCTCAATTCCAGCTACTAAAAATTCAACTATTCCCAAGCCTTTCCCTTTCTTTTCACACTCATATGCATGTATGCATGTATGTATGTATATTTATCACACTACAGAAGCGGACAAGAGGGAAAAGCAACAGTTGAACTGCGCCAAAAATGTAGCTCGTAGTTAGCAACAAAAAAATGCATATAACAAAATGATTTAACGAAAAAACAAATCAAAAAATTTAATAAAATTGAAAGAATGTTTATTATTATTTCATTTTTTCCCACCCTACTTTTATTCGTTATGGTCTTTATTGATTTATGCGTAACGCTTTTCCTTTCGTAATAATTCAAGACAGCCGATGGATGAGCGGAAGGAAGTGCTACAAATATGCATACATACACACATACATACATACAACGGTTTGGGCGTTGCTCCGTTGAAAGAGCAGTTTTGCAAAAATTCTATTTTATAGTTTTATGAATTTATTTTCATTTTTTTCTCTCTACTTTATTAATGCCCACAGCATCGTACAGAACCGAAGCTGATGTGGATCAGTTGTAGACGAACAGTGCCAGTTACTAATACAACATCCCCAAAGCAATTTCCGTTTGCCTCGTTGCTATTTTGCATATTATTGAAATAAAATTGTGTGCATTGTTGTTGCTTCTTAATACATTTACCAGTAGTAGCAGCAGTATAGTGTGTATTCCACTACATGCATCAGCACAGGAGAGGAAGTAAAGGTAGTAGCGTGCAACGTGCAACGTGCTGTCGGAGTACCACTCAACGATGCTGCCACTATGCTGATCACAGCAGTCTGTTTATGCGCTTTTCATTCACTACTTTTGTTCATATTTATATGCATAGACAGGGTGGTTCAAGTTCGTATTTCGTTGTGAGTTTTATGTAGTTTTGACACAGCTGGCATTTGCACACACGAAATTTCAGAGGAATCAGTCAGTACGCAAGGTGGAAGGCAATGGGCGCCTGAAAAAAATGCTGCGAAATGCAACGCTATACAACTTTTATTTTCAAGTCTTTTTATTAAATGGGTATATTCTAAAGAAATTTTGTTCACAATGAAGCACTCACTACGCATATCTCGACGTTCTGCATATGAAACTCTATTCAGGAATATCAACTCCCTCAGCCAACTATATAACTCAATAGTTTGGGAACCAACCCTATGTGATTTCTGCTCACAAATCTTGAGTTATACGCTTAAAAACCCAGCGGCAAGCGCTACAGAGGCAGCACTACCGATTTATTTAGGGTTGATTCCTATAAAGCTTTAAGCTCTTAAGCATCCCACACAGGCAGTGAAAAATTTACATTTTTCGTGCTGAGTCGGGTCAGCCACTTTGACTATGTACGAGTATATTGGCAGCCTTGGAGGTTAGTTTTAGGTAGCTAAAACGGTGGCACTCCCAAAGTAGCACTAAAGTACCGTTTTGATACCATTATGAGACCTTCAACAGGCAGATATCAACAGCCAGTCAGATGTTTATATAATGGAGAAGAATTGATGGCATTCAAGTTGACACACTGCTCCAGGCTATCGAAAAAAGGAGCACCCAGCGACATTAATCATCTAGCTGCCAAGCCCGGACATTTACAAAGAAGGTGCTCAACTGTCTTATTCTCTGAAAGGTCCCCACAGCTTCTGCAATAGGGGTTAAATGGTTAACCTAGCTTTTCCGCGTGCGTGCCGATCGTCCAATGGTCGGTTAACACAGCTACGAGTTCGGATATTGAAAGGCTTACAGTCTCATGACTTTTCGAGTCCTGCGTCTATTGTACTGGGACCAAAGGGTTTTCGATAAAACCCTTGAAGAAATGGATGTTCAGCAATTCTGCACTTTCCTGAGATACAAGTTGTAAAACTTCCCTTTAACAACAGTCAAGGGGATGCCGATGATACGGTAAGACGTCTCTGAGACCACTTCAGTCAACCTCTTCCTGGCAAGCCCATCAGCAATTTCATTTCCCGC
>JAYXIM010051855.1:0-28176 GCA_037575425.1 Anastrepha fraterculus | reverse complement strand
CGTGGGTGGCACTAGGAGATACGCCAAAGCCAAAAGTCAAGACATCATTAAAACGGGTTGGGTACGTAATGCTGTATGATACAATATTCTGTTTACAAAATGCTGTATACAAAATTCTGTATTTCAGAATTCTGTATTATAGAATTCTGTATACGAAATTCTGTATTTCAGAATTCTGTAAAAAATATTCTGTATTGCCGAAATGCTGTATTGACGAAATTCTGTATTGACGAAATTTTGTATTGACAAAATTCTGTATTGACGAAATGCTGTAAGTAAATGATAAGAAATTCAATAAATTAAAAAAAAAAAGTGCGCACTTTTTTTTATAAAATTTATTGAATTTCTTATCATTTACTTACAGCATTTCGTCAATACAGAATTTTGTCAATACAAAATTTCGTCAATACAGAACAACTAATCGGTTTTGTTTTTATTTCTGCCAACTCCGGCTACGCAATCCACCGTATTTTTGCGTAGAACTCCTTTTCGCGTGGACGGCCTTCGGCCGCGCTTCAAAAAATAACCCTCATCAGTCCAACTCCGGCTACACAGTCCACCGTATTTTTGCGTAGAACTCCTTTTCGCGTGGACGGCCTTCGGCCGCGCTTCAAAGAAATAACCCGCATCAGTCCGACTCCGGCTACGCAATCCACCGTATTTTTGCGTAGAACTCCTTTTTTCGTTGACTTTTGTCAACACAAAATTTTTTCAATACAGAATTTTGTTAATACAGAATTTCGTCAGTACAGAATTTCGTCAGTACAGAATTTCGTCAATACACAATTTTGTCAATACAGAATTTTTTTACGACAGTACAGAATTTTATTTTTACAGAATTTTGTAAATACAGAATTCTGTAAATACAGAATTTTGTCACTGCAGAATTTTGTTACGTTAATTTACAGTATTTCGTACGAAAAGAATTTTGATATACAGCATTTTGTAGGGATCCCCATTAAAACATACATAGCACTCACTGCCAAACTATCATGTTGTCAATTCTGCAATGGAATATAAATGGGTACACATATAACTATCCCCAACTCGAAATTATTCTAAGCTGAGATTTTTTAATCCGCCGATCCCATCGAAATGCTAAAAAATCCCACCGTTAAAAATGCACAATTGATGTACGAGTACATACACATAACCTTCTAAAAAAGGTTGATCTGGGCAGACGAATTCAACACATTCACTTAAAGCAATTCATAAATTTCTTGGCATAAGTTGCAACGGGCGGCCGAAGTCTTCTATCGCCAGGGTTGTGTATTTGTATAATATTTAATTTATTGTACAAATAAATTATTATTATTAATATTTTTAGGGATACACACAATATAACCGAAACTTTATTAGCACACTAGCTACTAAAAATAAATTAAAAATAAGTTAAATTTAATAAAAGCACATGCATTACTCACCAATGGATTCTGGGACACCTAAAATAACAAGAGATTTTTTCAAACGAATTCGTTCTTCCTCCATTGTACTAATTTCGTCTGCCATATTTTTAATAGCTGTTTCGAGCGCAACCTTCCATTTACCCACCAATTGAGCCCGTTGCGTTAAGTTTTTCGTTGTTTCCGCCTGCGTTTTGTCGACCATTGCAGTTATGCGCATGAAAGCTGTTTTCGAGCTGTACTGATTCCTGCCAGTATTTCAATAAAGAGGTTAGCTAAATAAGACATAGGAATTCGCAAAGAATGAAATACTTGGTAGCTTTGTCGAAGATGTCGTTGGTTTTTTGTAAAATATCATGGTTTTTTGCTCGCCATTCATTTGGACTAAAACGTGTTATTGAGTAACGGTCCACAACTGGCCGCGTCCCTGTTAGGCCAGCCATTGGGCTCCAATCCACTTTTCCTGTAGCCCACGGACCGATGGGTCCCATCGGCTTGAGCGCATCTTTAGAGGGAAGCTCATCGCCAGGTTGTGGAAGATAACATGGCGGATTGTCAAATTCATCAGCTGTGGGATTTATTGCCAGCTATTGAGGTACGTAGTTTTAGAAAAATGAAATTATAAAACTTTAATTTTTTGAATTACAGCAATGTCCAACTCCTTATTGTCTGGCGGCTTCAAAGCTGCATCCATCGGCTTACACTCATCGATTAGATTCCGTTCCTATAAGATTCAGTTTGGTAAGTGAGAATAGAATATAATATTTTTTACCTGTTCCTCCTTTTCCAGAGCTTGATTTTCGTAGATATCACCTTCCATTTCAAATTTTAAAAATTAACAAATTAAATAACAATTAACAAATTACGAAAAACAAATTTATTTCACTTCAAAATTATTCTCTATTACTGTTTTGACGATGTAAACAATTTGGTAACTAAGCTATTTTACCAGCCATATACAAACAAGTATATTTATCCAAGTGTACGTCATAATGAACAATATAGGAGTGCGGGGTGCAACACATAGAGTTAGCGCATGGCAAATATGTTTACGTATGGCTCGAAGTTGGTCGGAAGAATTGGTGGGGGAGTATTCTATGAGGAACTCCCCAACAAGCTCAAGTTTAGGCTTCCGGACCACTCAGTTTCCCATGTGGATATAGCCGCAATTAAGAAAGCAGAGAATTGGTTGCTTACTCCTGTAATTACTGTAAAGGATGTTAATATCTTCTCCGACAGCCAAGCAGCAATTACAGCCTTGAGCTCGTGGTTTGTGCACTCGAAGTTAGTAGTGGAATGCCTGACTTCCTCTCAATTGCATCCGAATAATTCGATATTAGACTCATTTGGATTCCAGCTTATAGCGGCATAGAGAGAAGCTACTGCGCTGATGAGCTGGCTAGTCAGGGGACCCTGGAGACGGTTTCATCGCAAAAGAGAGGATTGGGGTTCCCTTGAGATCCTGTGGTGTGCTCCTGGAAAGATGGGCCTCGCGTCAACTCAGCGAGCGCACCTATCCCATTATTTTATTGATGACGAATTTACGTATACCTAGGCCCTGCATCTACAAAAATGCAAACCAGGCAATTTTGATGTCGAAGTTGACCGGCATTTTAGTAATCGCAGCATTACACAGGAGCTAATAATCGCCCATAAAACCATTTTAAACCATTCGTGCAAAAATTTTACGCAAAAATAATGAATTTCTTTATCCCCAAACTATCATATTATAATTATGCCCGAATTAACTATGGTGTCGAGCTTAGTGAATCGTTGTCGAGACGCACACATTTGTCTAAAAGTGACCGTAGAACTTCCCCTTTTCTAATATTTGACTTCCGTCATATTTCTATTTTTGGGTCCATCATTTGCTTATTCGAATTAACTGCCTTAATTTATTACAAAAATATCACGTTTTTTACGTGTTTAAATATTACCGAATTCGCTCATTGTCAATACCAAACTGCTTGGATAAAGAAAGAAGAAAGAAATGTATAAATTTCAATTACATTTTCCATTTTATATCAGAGAGCCGCATGGTACACAACTTACACATATGGAAAAAGGTAAAATTTTTCGGGGAATGGTGATTATATCGTGCGAAATTAAAAACAAAAACGAAGGACAATTATGGAGCTACAAACAACTAGCGAGGATGAAAAAAAGTGTGAACACCCAAGAAGTGCGAAATGTTTTTGTGCCGCGAAACAATACAAAGAGCTCATCGGATATTAAGGTTGAATGTGACCTCAATGTTTCTCGAGCCACGTTAAGTCGAGTTTTAAAGCGTTCGAGGAGTATTAAGTTTATTAAATGAAGCCACCTAAAGAACTTACCGCTGACACAAAATGAGACAGAAAACCTTCGCTCGATATAATATTGATTGTTTCGGAATCTGGCGCACAAAATAATTAAAACATATTTTCAAAAATTCACAAGTTCTCCATATTTTCCCAATTTTTCTTAAGGTTATCTTTTCTGATGAAAAGAAATTTAACTTGAATGGTCTAGATGAATTTAGTAAGTATTGAAGAGACTTGCGTTTAGAACCAAAATACATACTATATTTTTCAAAAAGAAATTTTTAAAAGGGATACATGTGAATTTTCAGGCATGTTTCTCGGCCACTTGACGTGAAGTCCGAAATTAGCTTTATGGGAAAAACAGTATATGTAGTAATGGATCAATTACAGAGCTCTAAGGCACCCGTCCTTGTACATATGGTTTGCTGGTCAGAGCAGATTTTTTTCACATGCACACGAAAATGCCCATTTGTGAGAGAGATTTTGTTTATCTTGTTTACGAGTGGTGTGACTTTGTGTATATTCTAGTATCCATTTTCGAGAATTTAGACAAGTGTAATAGGCCCATTTGTGGAACAACATCAACACGCACACCACAAATAGGAGGAGGAGCTCGGCCAAGCACCTAACAGAAGTGTACGCGCCAATTATTTATTTATTTATTAATAGGCCTATAATTTTCCGCACGACTTGCAGCTTTATTAGGCTTAAGCGTTTGCACTACTTTTGCCACTTTCCAATCAATGTAGTCAATATACTTGTTCTAACGATTTATTTTTATGAATTCCTTCCCTGAAGTGAGAGTCTGAAAAATACACTTCCACAGCTGTTACTCGTATAACCTCTTCATTTGACGAGAAACGCTTTCTACGCATGCATTTATTTTGGTCTGGAAACTGATGTAAGTCGCTAGGGGCCAAATCTGGCCCCATGTATTTAAGCTATTGTCAAAGTGCTCTTGTGCCACGGTGCATTGTCTTGATGAGAATTTTTTTATTGTATTATTTTTATTTTTGGGTATTTTTTTACAATTTTTTTTCTGTTGCTGGTCTAAAAGGAAGAAGAATTTATTCTTTTACCAGTTCGAAAGTAATCCACAAGCAAATTTCCTTTCGCATCCCAAAAAACTGGTATATACACCTTCTTGCCGATTTCTGGACACAAACTGATTTCGGAGACGAAGAACCTGGTTCACGCCACTCTTTAGCCTCCTGTTTGAACGCTCTAAATGTTGCTGAGTAAGTCGCATTCCAAAATGGTTTCGTTCCATTGTTAGCGAATGCGCCACTCATTGTGCACAGAGCTTTCTGAAGCCTCACACTTGAGTCCAAGTATTTCTTACACTGTCTAATGAGATGCTTAGGGCTTCTACTAAATCTCTTTCAGTCACTCGACGATTTTCCAATATGATATTCTGATTTTTTTTTAGGATTTCTGGTGTTGTTGCTGGTTTTGGACATCCTTGACGTGGATCGTCTTGAAGGCTTGTCCACATTTAAATTCAGTAACCCATCTTTCCACTGTACTGATTGATAACGAAAAATTCTTATGCACTTACAAACTTCATTTAAAAATTTCCTTTGCTTTTAAATCTTCCAAAAATAAAAATTCAATCACTGCCCGATATTTGATTTTTTCCATTGTAGAAAATATTGTGACACGTCGATACTAAATGGCTTGTAAACAAAGTACGAATTCACGGATTGAAATGAAACTTCAAATACGTTTATATGAAGAGCGTACTAACATAATACAAAAAATTTAGGCTAGTAGCAACGCCCTCTCTTAGCGAACGGGTAAACTTATTGAAACACCCTAGTATAAAAGTCTTTTTTTTTAATACATATTTATATCACATAAAAGAAGATAATTTCATACTTACCATGCATGTGCAAATTGTTTTACTTGAATCCTTATTTGATGCCTTGGATTAATAAAGAACAGTTAAATTTATACTTTGAGCTATTCAAAAAGTTACCTCAACTGCTTCGTTTGAGGGTGAGACATACTCTATGCCTTATAAGCTATCATACTTACAAGCTAAGCGGAAGCTGGCTGCCGCAGTTGGCACTGCTGGCTGCTTGTGATGCTACTGCTTAGAATGTTGATGTTGTTGCTACTGCTGCCTGTTGCTCTTATTGAACATGCGCGTAACTTGATCCTTGTTATTTTTAGGCATATTAGATTGTTGTTTCATTTCTATTTTCGCAAACGCATATGCTAGCTCAGCAATTCCCGGTGGTCCAAATTGTGATATTGTCAACATTTCCAGAGGATGTTTGCTTGAAAATACTTTGTTGACAATAACTAAGGTTAACTTGCATACATAACTGCTGATGAAATTATATTATTACCTTCATTAGTGGTCAAGAATGTAAGATCATTATCATTACAACGCGAGCATAGTTTCAGGTTTTTTTATGCGACTAAATGTCTCAATTTTTCCATTGTGCATTTTATTTGCTTTCATTAAAAATGTGTTTGCTTCACCCAACATTTTTTTAGAACATTGAACGTGTTTTTATTTTCTTTTATGTGCCAATACGTAGTTATAAACCTGAATATGAATGTCTGTTATTAAGTTTTTATCACTTTTTATGAAATGTAAGACAACAGGTAAATATTTACATATTTTATATCCTATCACATAAAGTCTTCGTACACCTTACAAATATTTTTAAATTGATTACAAACACAATATAAGTTTATAGTTGAAAATTATTTTAGTTATTCACTCTTTCATAACACCTATAAGTTACAAAAGCAAAAGAAATGGTCAAGATTCCTCGCTTTATTTTTTATATAACGGTAAGTAATTACAGCAACATGTATATATAGCAACCAGATAGTCTGCGTGCACTTTTAAAACCTATGGAAAAAGCTTTTTAAATAATATACAAGAACGAAAATTTTTATTTTGTGGGCTTGCCACGTTGTGTAAGGATTTGACTCAATGTTTGGCATTGCGTTTACTAGCTTCTCTGTTTCCTCAGTTGTAATCTTCGCTCATTCTGCCCGTTTAACACTTCGTAAAGCCTCCTTATTTGTTCTTACATGCTGTCGAATTCTTTTTTCTAATACATAGATCCAACAGATGCTCAATAGAATTGAGATTCTGTGACCGGGAGAGGGTTTTGAGCTGTGCGATATTCGCCGTTGCCAACTTGCAAAGGTCCCAAAATCTTACGCAGAATCTTTCTCTCAAACACTCCAAACGTCGTTTCATTGGATGTTGTCATCGTCCAAGCTTCTGCGCTACGTTAGGACGGACGTGATGAGAGCATTGTAGAGTATTAGTTTTGTTCGTCGAGAGAGGACTTTACTACTCAACTACCTCAATTGGGAAGAGATATTCTACGTTGGATTTCAAAACTGGCATTGTTATCGGCATTAACAGGTTCCTAATATACGAAGTCTTTTACAACCTCGAAATCATAGCTGTCAACAGTGACTTAGGTGCCGATACGCGAGTCCGCCGACTGTTTGTTTGATGACAGGAGGTACTTCGTTTTGCCCTCGTTCACCACCAGACCCATTCGCGGTTGTTAAGGCCGATGATGTCAATATCCAATTACATACTAATAATTGACAATTAACAAAACAACTAAAACAGCAAAAACAATTACAAGGTAAATTAAATATTTCAAAGTAATATTTTCAAAGCCCACTTTAAATACAGTAGAAACTCGATTCATGCATGCCTCGATACCTGCGACATGTTTTTTTTTTCATTTTTTCCATAAAGAAGTTTGTTAAGCGATCTGAATTCGGTCCAAGTAAAAGGAAAGCTCTTAAGATTTCTGAGTTTCCAAAAATGGAAAAGACGTTGGAACATGGAACACGATGGCTAAAAATTTGCAGTAAAAATTATCAAATAAGAGTGGATCAATTAATCCACTTTGAACAAACTTAACAAAACAATTTTAAATTTATGTACGTTTGACAAAGGAGCAGATATGCATACAATGCCGATGAGACTGGCTCTAACCCGATAAGACTCTTGTGCGCTCAACAAAAACCTCGGTTCAGTAAGGAGCGAATAACGCTTGTACAATTACTGCTGGAAATCATAAAGTAAAAATACTTCATTAAAAAGTGTTACAGATATGCCTGTTGCCTACAAAGTAAATAAAAGTGCTTGGATGACCTTAGCTTAATTTGAAGAATGGTTTCACAGAGCATTTTTTCCAAGGGTATGTTTATTTTTTGTCAAAACAAAGAATCCAGTTTTAATCCAAAATTGATCAAATAAATAAGCAATATAGTTCCTTGCTGCGCAAAATCTTCCGGAAAAAGCACTTCTTCTTATTCGCGTCCCAAAGAAGGCGAGTTAAAGAGCTACGACAACCAAATATTGATAATGTGCTTTCCTCCAACCTTAATGGCTCTAATACAGCTAAATTGAAATGCACTAATTTGAACTACAAAAAATCCCTCTTAAGTCACATTGATGCTCGTAGAGAATCTGTCGATGAGTAACTGCGAAATACCGGCCTGAAAAATTCAATATACATTTAGAGATTTTGATAATACGTCCTCTTTCGGAGTTACGATTACAACAAACTGATGATGCATTCAATATTCAACTCATTGCAACTATGCTTCGGGAAGTAGAACCATTGCAGCAAGTCTCTCAATCTGAAATCGAGTAATGGATTGTTGAACCTCATTAGGGACCCTCTGCTTCAAATAAAGAATACTGTAGTGGAGACGACGAAACAGTCGGAGGAGGCAAAGCCAAACAATGATTACTTAAACGATGCTAGAACGCTGGACAGGCTCAGAAACTGTGTGGTACTGAACAAATGACTGTGTACAAAACCAACCAAAATCAAAAATTTCTGTAGTTTTAAATGAAACTTATCGGTTTGAAGTGTATTTATTTATTGTAATATAGTAAAATCATATAAACTTCGATTGCTATCAGTAAAAAACTATTTTAATTTATATGGAAAAAATACCGTAGTACTTGCGACAATCTCGATCCTTGCATAGAGCCCGGTTGTCATTACGTGCAAGAATCGAGTTTCTACTGCATCATCAAAAATGCAATTTCAAAGTAATTTATTTATATATTTATATTTTACAAAATCAGAATTGGGTTATCCAAACCCGAAAGTTGTTTCTTCTTATAAAAATTTTCAAAATTATTTTTAATTTAGTTTTAATTAAAAATTAAGTAAATGAATATTATATATATGTATGTATTATGTTCACTCCCATTGCAATTTTATTAGTAGTGCATATGTTTTAAGCAATATTTTATTCTCAATAATTGTCTAATTTTTGCCCATACTCACTTCCAAAGGGAATTATATTAAATAATGACGAAATTTTGACCATTTATGTATACAATATTATATTTCACGATTAAAAGTTTTGAAAATACCTATTTATGTAAACAAAAGCCTGAACACTTAAATTTATAATGAACTCAAAATTGTTTTCTAAAAAATATCTTTAACTCCGAAACACTTACGTCAATATGTACTTTTCATATTGTGGAAGAACTTAATTGTGAAAGGAAATACTGAATCTGGTTTATACTTGAGTAGACTGAGTATATAGTCGTATATGAAATCCACTGCTTCGGGATGATTTTGTAAATATTGTGTGGCACTTTCTAATGTTAGTTTTCTTTTCTTTTGGTAATGGCTAAAAAGCAAGTTGTCTCTCTTCCACATTAATTCCAGTTTAGGTAGTATTCGCTCCTTCGGCTTTTGTGGGCAACGTGTTGTATGCAGTAGGTAGTTATAGTCAGGCCAAAAATGTAATACTATTTTGCCATTTGAAGTAAAATATGTTTCGGATTTCTCTTCAGCCATATCGTTGAAATATTTGCAGTTCTTTACAACAATTACGTTAGCAAAGTTCCGATAGAATATGCGAACCTTTTTACGTTCCTTCTCTACTGTGATGATACCACGTAACACTTTTCCTAAAATAAAATGCCATTTTTCAGATTTTGACAATAAAAACTTAAGGATTATAAATTGATAAAAAAATTAAGATGCATATACCTATGTATGTGTGTCGCACATTTTAAACACCCATTCGTTAAAATGAAGCATCAATATGGAATTTTGAATAAGAAAATATGGAATTTTCTACCAATAAAAATATGCTAATAAACATTTACTGTAATTCGTTTGTTTATATTTTTTTCAATATTGTGTATGTACATATATAGATATTGACAAGCATCAAAACATAGTTGCCACGATTCGATTAAAATGTAATAACAAAGAGAAAAGATCGCATAAATGAACACTATTACCACGATTTAATATTAAAATGTAAGCAAACCCAAGGCAAACAGAGGTTTGATATTATAAAGGGTTTTCCAATAAGAGGTGTTATTTTGATATTCAAAGAAAAATCCTATTTTTTAATATAAATGATCGGATGTTTATTTCATTATAAAGCGGAAGGTATGCCATTAATAGTGGAAAATAACATCAGGCAAATGACCACCACGACCACGCTTACAGGACAATATCCTTTTCATGAAATTTTCCATAACCGAATTGCAATGTGGCTGCCCTATGTCCTCGATAGCCTCACGAATTCCATCTTTGAGGTCTTGAATCGACCCTGGGCTGTTGACGTAGACCTTCTCTTTCACGTGGCCCAAACAAAAAAGTCACAAGGTGTTAAATCACAAGATTTCGGTGGCCAATAGTGATCGCTTCTTCGAGAGATAACACGGTCCGGAAACTTTTCCCGTAAAAGATCAATGGTTTCGTTGCTTATGTGGCACGTAGCGCCGTCTTGTTGAAGATAAACGTTGTCCAGATCAATACCATCCAATTCCAGCGATAGCGATAGATAAAAGTAGTTATTGGAAAACCCTTTATGTAATATCTATGTATATATAGTGTATTGGCCAGGCTTTTCCTTCTTTTGTGGTGCGTATTTGGATGTTTTACCATAAATGAAGGAACCAACTTTTTTATGACGCCTCCATACGGTAGATGGCTTTATATCAAAAAGGTTTATCATGGCAAACATAAACCCGGTAGCTGCCCATTGTCTGTCAAATGAGACCGCTATCAGGAAAACTAGAAAACGGTTTCGTCTTCGACCATGTTCGGTCACAAAAATTCGGATGGGTTTCGGTTCGGTATTTTTAGTTTTTGTCACATTTTTGAATACTTCGATCAAACCTTTTTTGGTTTTTTTTACATTTCATTACACTAAAATTTCATGGGCTATAAAATTACATGCTCAGCCATTTCCATAGAATATCTACAGAAAGTTGAAAATTAGTGTAACAATTCTTTGAAATTTGTTAATTTTTTGTGAATTTTTCAAAAAGTTGGGAACTTAGATTTATAACATTTTTGTTATCAGTATCAGTCTTTTTGATTCATAAAATTGATTTCATCCCATTGTGTTATTTCATGACTTATTTGTACGAGTATGACATACTTTTATTTCTTTTTTTCGTTATTTACATTTCAAGTTTAGTGTTAACGCTGCTTTTTTTTAGTAAACTCTAAGATGCTAATGGCCAGTAGGAATTAATCTTCGGTTGTTTCGTTTTGTTAATAATTCTAGTAATAGTTTCTTAGCTTCTTCTTATTGTGAATACGAAGTAGTTATAAGTTCTAGTCGAAACATGACTAAATATGATAATACTTTCTCTGATGAAGAATGTTTTGATTCTAATTTATTATTTACTTATCGCAATGGTAGCAAATAATTCAAATCAAATTTAATTGCTGTTGATCGATCTTTTCATTATTCTACTGTCCAGCTTGAAAATAGTTACTCTCTTCTTAACCAGCTTTACGTATGTCTCAATGAGCATCATGCCAATTTATGTACATATTTGTATTTTTACATTCCGCCTGCTAGCACTGATTCTTTGTATCATACACTGAACAACATTTTGACTTTTACCAAAATAATGAAGTATGCAATTTTTATATTCTAAGTGACTTTAACTTGAATAATAATATTGAAAATTTCGATGGAATCAACTTCAAGGATGGTCTGTTTAGTCGTCTGTAAATCTAGCATGCTCTTTCTATAGAATTTGGTTCAGTGTCAAATTTCAACAACATTCGGGATGCTAATTTTGACACTCTGAATTCAAAAATTGTTGAAATTCATTATTTAGTTTTTCGGTCAAAAAGTGATGCTGAATGCTTCGATGCTTTCTTGCTGGAAACCATCGAAATTTTAAGAGCTGAGCTAATAAGTTAACCTGGTACAAGAAAGGTTTAAAAATATTGAAGAATCGGAGAAAAAAATATTTCAATTTTATCGGGAGTTTTTTTTAAGCTGCATGAGAACTATCGATAACGATAACTATGGTTTCACAGATGAAAATAGCAAACTGTGCACATATATTCTTAAAAAATACATATGTTCACTTACCGAATAGGTTCAAAGTATAATATTCGAAGTTCCCAACAAAGTTATTGATAATTAAGTTCCGCATCACTAGTTGTACACCACCATCCATGATAAAAACTGGCATTCGATCTTTGATATTAATTACAGCTTTAAATTTTTGTGAGTCAGCATTTATTTTGGTTTCTCGAATCACCATCAATGTATCTCCTTTATTACGGGCTTCCATATTTTTCTCCTACGTTAATCGAAAACGGTTGCATTCAATTCTTTTCAATTTAGGAACCTAAATAGATACTTTTGTACGCAATGGCGGACCAATGTGCTATAAATCTAATGATCACTTGATCTGTGCAAAATTAATACAGCAACAAAGTTAGCAACTTTCATTGCTAAGTTGAAATCCGTTTATCGAATCATAGAAATTTTACTACTTTTAACTTTACTTCTGGTTTAAGAGTTTTTTGGTGTGATTATTTCTTCAAAATAACTTTACAATTACCTCGATAAAATCTTACAGAATGTTTTCTAAGATAAAGGCATTCTAAGAGAGGCATTATTTATTTTGGATACCTTTTGGAATTGTGCTTGACCATTACTACTACTACAGTTTCGAATACCTCCCTTTACGTTTCAATAATTATTTTAACTATATGCACTACAAGAGATTCAAACTCGTGTCTTTCGGTAATTTCCCTTTATACCCACATATCTCTTCCACTAATATCATACAACTTTTCACTTACACGTAAAAATATTCTTTCATATGTAGAATATTCTTTCATAACCTAAGCGAAGACGATATGGAGCACAAGAAATATCGCCTGTGTTGTCGCCCTCTTGCTTTGCGATACTCACGATGACTCCGGACAATAGGCATGCATTGGCCAAGACACACAGCCAGCGGCTACCGTTGGGCGTCAAACGCTACTGTACAGGGTCTCGTTGAGCACCCTGAGGCAAAGGACGAACCGAACAGCCAGCCGCCGTTCAATTCCCGGACCCCTGCGAGATCTCCAAAGCCTAACTACAGCCAGGCATCCACGAATCAGCTGGTGCAACCAAGTGTCATCATCGCACTCAAATCCAAATATATCTCTTAGGTTAATGGTTCACGACTTAAGTTGAATAGAAAATGTTTGAGTTCCTCAATACTAAATCGAATATTTACTTCTAACTTAAGATAAAAGCAGCCAACTTAGCATACTGCCTTTTTTTGGGATAGTTGAAAATGTATTGTACTACAGCGCCATAGAAACCTATCTACTCAAGAAAATCTCAGCAGTGAGAACAAAACAATAGCGAGAACAAGGTATCCTCGATACTTTTTCTCCAATACCAAGCATTTTTTTACCCGATGCTTTTTAATTACGATACCAAATAAGTAGCGGTACTCTTCTGTCGATATTTCTAAAGCACTAACAAAACTTTTTGTTTCAAATAAAACGGTGCCACTCGTATAGTGGAGTTCTCGAGCCAAAGCAACTGCTCAAGCAAAGAGGTAAAAAAACAGATTTATTCTGAACATCAACAAAATACATTTGATGTAGACTTGCTACCTGTTAGCTCCCTTACTAAACATGAACCCTTAACTACATTTTTTTAGTTAATTTACCATAACCAAAAGAAAACTCCTATCATTTTCGTTGCCTTCCCGGAAAAAGTTTTTTTTTTTTTTATATGATTAATTAATACATGATATTATCTGAAGTAAGCTATGTGCCATTGGAAGCTACAACTTTACTTCATCTTTCAGGCAGCATACGGATTCCTCTGACAAAAAAATTAAGTTTTTTTGACTTGATCCACTCATTGAACAAGTTTGCGATGCTGTCTCCAATAAGGACTGACTGCATTAATAGGAACAGATGGTAATCAGAGATGCAATGTCTGGAGAATACGGTGGATGCCGCAAGATTTCCTAATTCAGCCCCTCTAAATATTTCTGAGCCGATTTAGCAACGTGTGGCCTGGCGTTGTCATGCAGGTGCTTTGGTGCTTCTTTCGTTTCTTTTCAACCCTAACTTTCCGTACTACAGTCTAATTTCTACCCGAAAAACATACCATTTTTTCAAAAGTCCGCCATTTTGTTATTTTTGAAAAAAAATTCCCATTGTAGCACCTGTCAGAATGACAAACCTAAAGAATAATAATCAGTTTAACTTTTTCGTTTCAGATGTCCTGAAGAGCCAAAATCATGTTGACAAGCCACCTATCTTTTTTTTAAGACGCTTACTTTGGTGCCACACTACTACAAAAAGATATGTAAAAAAAAATTGTTTTTGTGTATTATTTGATGTCAATAATAACATACTATAAAATCAAAACGATCGCATTTTATTTTCTTAAAAAAAAAAAATCCTTAAAAATATCTATAAAAAATGAGTATTTGACCAGACTACTACCTTAAAAGTTATTAATGAAAATTGACTTCCCGCACCTGCTCTTTTTTCGCGACGAGCGTAGACATTTTTGACGTCAGATGAAAAAAGATCGTTACACTTCAAACGAATGCCAACTACTGCGATTAATACCTCTTATATACATCTTCAAATCACCAGTATATTACTAGAGCGAACACAAAAATAGTATCAGCAGTGACACCTATTTTACGAGGACGGAAACGTATTCCCATACCTAATAATATAGTAGAACGGAGCAATACACCAATTGAAACACCAATGAAAACAATTTGTGGACTTCTACAATACTTTCGACGACCGATTTCCTGCAACGGGTGGTTATAATTCCCAAAGTAAATGCCAAAGGAAAGCAACTATCAAAGAAACCGTCGAATCAAGTAAGGAGCTAAATTTTATACTTATAAGATATCTCCGAAAAAGCCTACATAAGGGCCCACTGATCCTAAGTTGCCAGATTTAATCGACCTTGCCACTCTGAGAAAAGTATAATACTATAAAATTATAGTATAAACAATTGCTGATCTTCCATCATTTTTTACCTAAACACAATAACTCCAACTAAAAGCTATTTAAGCGCTCACATAGATCTTAACCTAAATCTTGACTGACATTTAAAACGTGTTTGAATCAGCAATCTACCTAAATAAAATAAAATCTCTGATGTATCAAGCCAGGAAATTGATCTGCTTGTGAACGACGGGAATGGCGCCCTTGGTTTTGTTTATAACGTTTATTTGTTTATACATATTTAATTTAGTCCGAGGGAATTTTATATACATAGGTGGCTGTTTGCGAAGTGGCATTAAAAGTTCGAAGCACTCCCAATTGCCTGGGCACAACTTTTGAACAAGCATTTATCATAAGTACGAACAAATTGGTGTGACTTTTTGATCCGCCAGTGTGTATATACAAGGTGGCTCAAAATTAATCACTCTATCGGAAGAACTAGCAAAGAAGCGTGAAATTTTAGTAAAAAGTTAGTAAAAAAGTTATTCAAAAACACAATTGGATAATTAATTGTGAGCCACCTTGTACTTAGTATGTATGAATGTACTTGTTTAAACGTAAATATTTATTTGAATTACTTACTATTCTCGCTTTGTCTATGTAATCGAACTCACTACGCTTCTCTACTATTAATAAAAATTTGTTATTATATTTGCCCCGCAAACAGTGGCCACACATATTCTTGCTTTTCCCTTTTTCCATTTGACTACGGCTAAATACTACATAACCATCATAGCTTTCTTCTATGTTGAGGTTCATGTAACCAACTTCTTTCAGCTCACTTTCCAGAAAAATTTTGTTTTCTTCATTCAGTTTGCAGGGTCCAGTTTTAACTTGTGATATATAAAGCTTTTCTTCAAAGAGCAGTGCCTGTTTCTCATTTCGCATTTCCTTAGCGGTCACGTCCCATTGGCATTCTCGAAACTGCTTCTCTGTGGGTTCGATGATAGAGAGTAACGCGGAAAAGATGCTGTCTAAGCTTATCTCGTCTTCCGGCCTCATAACGAATTTTTTCTGACAAGGCTTGTATTCCCATGCATCCTCTGGCCGAGATTGAGTGATGTCCTCAAATTTGGGCGATTCAAGTAAACCGCAATCTTGAATGAATGCTTATAACAAAATTGTATGGGTCAATTTTTTATTAACTCATTCAAAGATATTACTAACCCATCATTAAATATAAATATTTGTTTTTTCTTAAATATTGAAATATTGTAAATTATTCCAAATTTCAACTGCCAAATACGAAAATATGAAAAACAATTGAAAACTGGAAAAATGCAGAGCAGAGAAAAGTCATGGGGAAATAAAAAATTGAATCATGATCTAAAGGCATATTGACATGTTCAAATTCTGCTTCAAATCTCTTTGGTTGATGATCTTCATATAGGTGTTTGGATATTTCTTCTTAAAGCGCTTTTACATTCTCGTGAGGTATTCGGTTTACCATCTCTTGCAAGTGGTTTTATACAAGGCGGCGCAAAATTAATCACCCTGTCGGAATATTTATAATAGCGTCGCACATAATTGACGTGACTAGGCAGCTCTAATATTCAAAAACACTTGAAATGAAGCGCGTAAAGTTCAATATAAAGATTTCGATCTATCAAAAAACTATATTTTTATTTAGTAAAAAAGTTATTCAAAAACAAAATTGAACGATTAATAGTTTATAAACCTTAGAAGTTCTGTCGACTGATCGTGATTATAATTTTTAATGAAGCCAGAGGTCCACCAGGCCATTTCTCCAGATCTGAAAGTTAGAAGCCAGTTGGGTTATGTGGCGAGAAACTCAGCGGTCGCAAGTTGAAGCTCGTCATAAAAACAAGTTGAATTTCAACCCCTAGCCGAACTTTTACAGCTTCAAAATATCGAAAACCAAAAATTACAAACATCATTTATTACTATGAAAGTTTCTTTGCTACGTTATCAGAGAAAATTACTTTTAATAAACATTAATAACTGAGGTAACGTTTATTATATAATATTTATTATTATTACATATATTACTGTTCAAAAATCAAGCCTCTCAATGTTACGAAGAAAAGACTACAGTAAATTTTGAGTGTAGATTCAAATTTAAAATATCAAAATAGACCAGCTGAAGCGAAGCTTCCACCACGCCACCAAGCAGCTAAAATCGTCATTTTTAGCGATGAAAATAAAACTTAATCTCGATGGGCCTGATGTTTGTCAGAAGAATTGAAGAGATATTCCCAAGCTACGACAAATGCGTCAATCCCGAAACTACCACGGTGTTTCTCTTATGACCTGGGGCATTTTAGCATTTTAGCTATGGGGGTAATACCGCAATTTATTTAATTTCGCATACGAATAACGCAGAAAATTACGTAGTGGTCTTGGAAAATGTTTTATTGAATTCTGCCGAGGAATATAACGGCGAATCTTAGACGTTAAAACAGAACAATGCTCAAACAAGTTTATTAACCTAGGTGCAATAGGCTATTCAAATGCTATTCAATAGGAATGGGCAAAAATCATCCTTAGGGTCCTTCAATCACTCGTAAATTCGACGACGACTAATATAAGTTACAAAAAATAAAAGAGGACATATGTACAAGCAAATAATTTTAGTTTACACTGTTTTCTTAGAATTTATGTTTTTCTTAGGTTTAATGTCCCATATAACTATTTCCTTTTATGCCCTTGAATATTACTAAATTTTTACAAAAAAAAGCCTGAAATAAATGCTTTATTCTTACGTTTGCTTTTTTCCATTATGCCGAACCTTAACCTCTGATTATTTTATTACACAAAAAAATTTGTTTGTTCAGTGTCCTGCTTCGCTTAGTGTTTATGTGGCTATATCTATCTCGATTCCCTTATGATGTTACATTCAATGCTCATCTGAACAAAATTATAATACCCTTGTGTACCTATAAAGGCGCGCGGATATAATAACTTATTTTTTTAATAAATAATAAAATTAAAAAATAAATTAAGGCGGAAACTATACTATCACAGATTAAGTAAAAATTAGTGTAAATTTCTGAAAACTTCTTGCTCTTATATATACGAGTATGTATATATGTATACATGTATTAAATTGCTAGGTACATAAATTTCATCTTATAAAAAGGGGTTTTAATTCCAAAAAAGATGAATTTCAAAGTTTCCAAAAGAATATCTGGTTTTATTCAGTGGAATATTTTGAAGTGAGTACAAAAAATGAAAAACCTCTCGAGTGGACGTATTTCGCAAAGGGAACGACGGTCACACGAGAGCGCTGTTTTTATACTTTCAGGCACAGAACTTTTGCTTACAGAATTCAAGTTAATGCTAAATTATACGTATGCTACAATCTCTAATAAAACCCGAGCACGCGGGTATTTAATTTTTCATTGATATTTTTTATTTTTATTTTTCCATAAATTACAACAAGGCTTGAGAGAGAGTGATAAATAGTATAAAATAAAGCAATACAAAATTTAGATTTACATACGAGTATTGACTACGCACATACTGTATAAGATTCAGTTCAAAATAATAGATGCTTCTCATATTTCAAAAGTTTTTATTCAAATTTAATGTTACTTAGAATATATATCCCAACTGGCCTAACTCCATGTGTATTCTCTGGTTATCGATCAGTTTGTCCATCCATAGTTGATACGGGTAATCATCATGTACACCACCATACCTTTCCAAAATAAAAAATAAAAATAGGATGTGTAAGCAATTTAAGAATTTGTTCAATATATTTCACCTCTTTGGCAAGTGATTCGGGCTTATATGCCTATGAAGTGACTTCATATCCGAGCCATGTATGAACAAACGTTCCTTCATCGCGGCATTCATAAATGGCTTAAACATGTTGTATGCAGCATTGAACGCCCAATTTTGATTTACAATGTGCAGGGCTGAAGTTCTTACTGGCATAGATGTCTGAAAAAATAGTTTTTGGAGGATATATTTTTGGATTTCTATATATTTTGTAAATCACTGTGTTCTTAACATTTTATAATTTCTTACCACTAATAAAGCGATCATTTTCTGCACCACGCTTGGACTTAAGTGAAATACATGGCTCAAAGAGAGATCTTTCAAGTCGAATATGCCTATACCCCCTATCACCTGTGCAATTGGCTCTAACGAGCCCAATTCGAGTAGAATGATCGTGGCACGAAATATATCGTCGACAGAGATTTTGCCTGGTTTCCATGCACCGAAACGATAAATCAAAATACGATGCCCTTTTTGATCCCGATATGGTGTTACTGTTATAATATCCTCATCGCCTAGGGATTTTAGCTGCAGCGGCCTCACTTTTTCATAATATGTCTTATTCTGCTCACGAAATTTGCAATAATTGACCATCTATATTTTTACAAATTGTAGAAGTTATGGTTAAAAATAGAGACTCTTTGGTGTACAAAAGTATATGACAGCACTTATGTATATCTCTCTACATATAAATCTTACAAATTAAAGTATCAAAAAAAGTGCATGTGCCCTAACAACTGAAAGAATTAAGAATTATAAAATAGAAGATATGGCAGGCTCGATTCTCTCACCCCATCAATTTGTGGACGTAGGCCGAAAATTAAGAATCTGAAATATAGTATGTAGGTTCTTAAGTGGGCAAAATATTATGTTACATACGTAAATTAGAACCCATGGCATCGCTAAATAGAGTTGGATATGAGAAAAATATTTTAAAACTAGTTGTTTTAAGAGAAATGGAAGTGCTTAAATTTTTCTCGAATATGGTACCTGGTTTATGGGAATTAAGAGCCCCACTCAACCAAGCTCATGTACATTAAAAGTAATGCAGAAATATATTATATGTATGTTAATTTGTAGTTAATGAGGTACATATGTATGTACTTGTAATTATAGGGAATTTCATAAGTATTTAAAGTATATATAAGTATAGGAAAATGCAATTAATGTCCTTGTAAGTGTGTTTCCTAAATATCCGATATTTTTTTATATGAACAAGAATTATCGATATCGATAACTATGGTTTGACAGCTGAGAATAGCAAGCTGTGTTAACATTTCTGTTCAGTAAGGTTTGGCAAGTCATTATGAATGATTTAACGTCAGAACAGTACTTCCAAATTATAGAAATTACTTAGAAAAAATAAATCTATTCGCGAAATTCATAGAGCACTGGCGGCATCATTGGTACTTATTTCTTTATAAATGAGGAAAGAGCTGGGCTTTCGGGGAATGACGAGCGCTATCGAGCTGACTGGATTTTTATTTTCAAAACTTAACCAGCTAAGCGCCGATGACATTTAGTTCCTACAAGGTGGCGCAACTTGCCATACATAGCGCTTAACAATTAATTTAAATATTACAATATTCAATCCACCATTGACGCCATGCGGCCAGATTTATAAAAAAAAGTAGTCAAAAATTGGACTGATTGAATGGTCCATGTAACTCGTACCATGCCATTAAATTATCTACCAGATTATAATAAAAGAAAATTCATTGCAACAATGTTTCTGCTTTGTACCATCATTTTATGTTCTCAATTTGGCAGAAGGTGCAGGTGAGAAAGGTGCATAAAATCTGTGAGATCGCGAACGCGAGACATCAGATATTAACGACGACTTGACCGTACAGCAGTTCATCAGAGGATTACGGCAATAAACTCAATATCGGCATCGAATATAATCATATACGGTCCACCAGCCGGAAGAGTCCACAACATTTTGTCGCGAAACCAGAACTGGGCAAAGTGAAGTGTTTCATTCCAATTTAAATTTAAATGCACTGCAATATTGGACTTTAAAAAATATGTCTCCTATTTATTCCTTCTGGAGCGGTTGCCCCTCATGCTCTAATACATACAACATTGAATGAATTTAATGAAATTTCAAATACTTTGGCTTTTCATTTTTCATCTTCTAAACAATCGTCAAATTGTTACTGAATGAATTTAATATAAGTGTAAACTATTATCGTTAAGTTTTTGTTTTTTTTTGTAAGTCATGTCATGGCGGTCGCCGTAGCCGAATAGGTTAGTGCGTGACTACCATTCGGAATTCAGAGAGAACGTAGCTTCGAATCTCGTTTTTTCTAATAGCGATCGCCCGCTATTCTGCCATGAAAAATCTCCTCATAAAATATATCTGCCGTTCGGAGTCGGCTTGAAATTGTAGGTCCCTCCATTTGGAGCTCGGCCAATTATATATTTTCTTATTTCCCAGAAGGTGTACAATAATCGAGAAAACTGTTTTTTGTAGTTTTTTTTCGGAAAACATATTTATACATATTCATAATTTTACAGAAATTAAAATGTTTCACGTGCCTTGTAACAAAAAAAATTAACAAACCAACAAACCTACCTACCATTATCAATCACTGCTTGAAGGCGTCGTGGCATTGATCCCACAATTTGGGTAAACTCTTTCCGTGTTCCATTAATCCGTCAACTCTTTCTTTAGTGATTTTGCGTCAATTACTATACTTCGTCGATTTTTTCTCTCTAAAAGTTCCTAAACATGCTCTGTCGGATTTAAATCCGGACCCTGCGGCGATGTTTAGTTGTTTGGGTGGGTAATACTCGTGTAACAGCCATTCCTTGACAATTAGGGCCATTGTCTTGTTGAAAAACCTAATGTCGCCCAAGACCCAAGCATTCATTCATTCAAATGCTGTTCCAATTTGTTTTTATATTTATGTATATCGGTTCACAGCAACTTTAATAAAGGTCATCTCTCCAACGCCAGGTGCAGGTGTAGCTCCCCAAACCATTACGCTACTGCCGCTGTGCTTGACAGTTGCTATCGAATTTCTTATTTTCATAATCGAATTTCTTCTCCTCCACATTTTAGCCCGACCGTCCTTTCCAAATATATTGAACTTCGATGCGACAGTAAATAAAACTTTGGACCAGAAATCCATTCCTTTGTCAATATGTGCCTGTGCAAATTCAAGCCGAAAGTGACGGGTTTTTCTGAAATCAGAGGCCTTTTATGTGGTATCCTGCTGAAATATCGGCTGTTATTAACATATATTTTAGTAGTTCTTTGATGAGCACTTTTTTGGACGATATCTTAGACCAATTTCGGATTACTAAATCTCTTTATTTTCATATGAATTAGTCTCTTCGTAGTTTTTAGCAATCGTTCGTACCGTTGCTCGACTTAAATTAGTTAATTTCGCAATTTCACGGTGAGATTTATTTTGATTTATATGTTTAACCACCAATTTTTTAAATCTGAAGATGTTTCTTTTCTAGGGCTCATTATTTTATCCACTTCCCAAAAAAGTCACAAGCCAGGAAGTAAGCAATCATATGAATACAAAAAAATGAATTCCAAAAAATACTAGGTACATCAACAGTTTTTTTCAATTATTGTATACCTTCTGGGAAATAGTAAAATATGTTATTGTGTATTAGACCGGAGTGAAATACGTAAATTTTTTCAAATCATATCGTAATAGCAGGGAAAAGTTGCTACATATCAATACAAATTCAGGAAAAAAAAGAAATTTCAAATCGGTTAATATCTTCCGTTCGCGCATTGCATTTAAAATTTACAAATTTTATAATAAATTGAACAAATATTCGAAAAATTGTAAGAGGTGGAAATGATGTGACTGTATACGTCAAAATGTATTTTACAATTTGAATGAGATTTTTAGATGGCTCCTGCAAAGAAATGTATAATCATAGGAACCTGTTTGCAATTGTCAACCAACGAGAGTGTGATATTCGTCCCGGATCTCGATTTGCTAGATCTGGGGAGCAAAAACCAGCAGCATCAATAGCAATGGCAATGTCATGTACGTACTTCTGATCTTTATTTAAGCTTATTGCGTCAAGCGTTCGTGGAAGAGAGCATTCAATCCTCTGAAAAGTAACGTGGGACAAAGTTTCACATTTAGCCAGCTGTTTGCCAAGAAGCCCACTGAAAGACTGAGGACCTGTTGTTTTACCATCAAGTATTTCAACTAGATGCCTCAGAGGTAATTCATTAATATGGAGGAGACAGATAGCCCATTGTACTGGTCTTTTTAAACACGTTTCAATGAATTTTATTGCACCATTCTTCTACCCAGTATTTGTTGACGTACCATCACATCCAATCACTACAACATTAGATTGATTTATACCATTTTCTTCAAAATAATTTACAATGCTGTATGCTGTGTCCTTTCCACTTTTTGAAGTAGGTACTAAATGACACAGGTACTTTGAGCCTGGTTCTGTTATTACTGAAATGTGCTCTTATTTTTTTATAGATTGATGACGTTTGTTTCCTTTTTCAACTAAAACTAAAGTGTCATCCATCCTGCCATCAAAGTATACACACATCGGATCGTTTAATTGCTCTATTGCATTCCCCGATTCGATAAGTTTTAGTCTACATTTTTCTTTTTCTCTTTTAATTTTGCTTCGATCAACAACAAAAGAAGTATCTTTGTCCGTTATAAGACCAACGTCTTTAAATGCACTAGACACAATAGCTGCTGCTGTTCTATCAGATACTCCAAAACGATCACTTGTTAAAGCCGTTGCTGGAAGTGATAAGCGCATCTGTGCATTTTTTGAACTTGCTGACTGAGAGGAAATAGAGCGTGGGGTCTGAAAATCGGGATCATTCTTATCATTGTCAACTTCAGGAGTTAACTCTGTTTCAGAATCAATGCTACTACAAGTTCGTCTGACTTAAGTAACGAGCTTTTCCCTGCAACTTTAATGTAAGCTTTTGAATTTCTTTGGTGTCTACTGTCCCAATCTTACCTTGTCCGAGATATCTTTGAGCATATAGAAATTTGATTTCTAATGGCGGCATCTTTCTATCTTTAGGGCATGTGCAGTTGATAGTTACCGGCCTGGGAGAAATACACTTGTCAATGCTTCTTTGACAAAAGCAATTGAGTGTCATCTCGCACTTGCAAGACGAAATGTCAAATAATGTACTTGAAGATTGTTCAATAAAATCATTGTACTTCTTTTGTTTCTCAGGTGTGTCTTTGTCCCTTGAATAAAGTTTACGAAGAGTGTAGAATCGATCATGTAGATGTTTGATCTTTTGTACAACTCTTGTGTGGGAAACTATTGGAATCGAAGCCTTGGGATAAAGGGACTCAGTCTGATGAGCTACAGTATCTGCTACAAATGTGAAGCTTAACTTCTGACCAGAACTGGTAGCAGAAGATTCTTCTGCCATTTTTTACCTCACTTCTTGCCAACATTGTATAATATCGGTATTAGTGGGAAGGACCGATGACAGCAGTGGTTTAGGTGCACCAAAAAATGGGCAGTGTATGTCCTTACGAGTAAGAGACATGATTAAAATGTTTGAAGCGGTTTAGTGTTAAGTAATTGTGTAAACTATGTAATTCAAAAGAACATCGAATAGAATTTTTTTTGACCAAACAGCGCTGTTCGACAAGAGTGAAAACAGAACTGGTAATGACCAGAGAATACTAGCTCTTCTGTGCACTTCGTTTATCGGTATGCCAGGATCAAAAGCAAAATTGAAATAAAGACGATGGAATACAAGTAACCAAGTGGAAGACGATCTAAAGCACAGACGTGTTATAGTAGCCGTAAGCCGCTTTCACGCAAGCCTCATTTGGCATGGGCCTCCTTAGTAGGTTTGGTGTAAAATTGGTGAAAGTTGATCGCTCAGAACCACAGAAATGGATAGATTAGTAAATTAAAAATCTACTACTCAATGCTGAAAGTGCTATGTATAAAAAGTGAGCTCGATCTTTAATCATTTACAACTTCTACAAGTTTTCGTAAATCAGCTAGATTTGCGATAAAATTTGTAAATTTTAAATGCAATGCGCGAACGGAAGATATTAACCGATTTGAAATTTCTTTTTTTTCCTGAATTTGCTATTACGATATGATTTGAAAAAATTTACGTATTTCACTCCGGTCTATTGTGTATAGATTTAAGTCCTTCACTGTACATATGTATGTATTTCCAAATTTACTAGGATTAAATTAATAAATACAAAATGTGATTTTACGTGCTTAAATAATATACGAAATAATTAGCTTTTGTTTACCAATTCGAAACTGCTCTCCACGTCCCAATAGCGTGCACGTAGAAATTTCTGCAAATAATCATCATCAGTGCGGTGGGGCTTACAGTTGTCATGTTCTAAAAGCATTTTGGACTACCAATGTTAATACTCATGCAGCCCGAAAACTTTAAATAACCGAATTATCTACCTAGGATGTACCTGCGAAAGTCGTCAATGATCTGTAGTTTTGTATCATCAGATTCACCCTGTTCTTTGGCTATCTTTTGGATCTCCTCTGGCAACTCAGGATCAAGATCTATATCGTGTTTAATTTCAACGGATGACATTATTATTGAGATCTGAAATTTGAAATGAAAATAAAGCTGGTCAGATTTCAATGTCACACAAACAAACTCTTACATATTATACTTTATTATATAACATATGTGTTGTAGTAAGATTTTCAACAATTGAACAGGTAGAGCAGCAAAATAATTGTAAATAATGCACGCTCTTGGAGGCACGCATGTACAAGCGACCCTAGGATCTCGGGTGGCAACAGAATTAATCACCCTAGCGGAATTTTTACAATTTTCGTCAATTATATTTGACACTTGTGAATTAGACTGTATTATACAAACAGGCAAACAGTGGAGCGCGTAAAGATCAAAATTTAAATTTTTTTGACTCAAGATCATTTTTTTTTTAATTTAGTAAAAAAGTTATTCAGAATGGTTGATTAATTTTGCGCCACCTTATATATGCATAACATACATGGCATTCACGAGATCCCAAGGTCCGGGATTAGCTTGTTTCAATCCCATCTCGAAAATTCCAGGATTAGCTTGTTTTAATCCCATAACCTCGCAATATTAGAAATATCGAATTAAAAAAGTAAAAGTTTATTACAAAATTTTATTACAACAAAAGCTTTTCAATTTCCCAGCCTCTAATAATTTCTTTCTAATAACGCTTCCTAAAAATAATAGGCTTCCACCAAAGAGAAACCTTGATGGAAATTGTCTTTACACTGTAATTCCTTTGTTTATATTTTTTTCATTATTGTGTATGTATATATATCGGTATTGACAAGCATCAAAACATAGTTGCCACGATTCGATTAAAATGCAATAACAAAGAGAAAAAATCGCATAAATGAACACTATTGCCACAATTTAATATTATAATGTAAGCAAACCCAAGGCAAACAGGCTGTGATGGGTTTGCGTAATGATATTATAAAGCGTTTTCCAATAAGAGATGTTATTTTGATATTCAAAGAAAAAAGCTATTTTGTAATATAAATGATCGGATGTTTACTTCATTATAAAGAGGAAGGTATGCCGTTAATAACATCAGGCAAATGACCACCACGATTACGCTTACAGGACAATATCCTTTTCATGAAATTTTCTATAACCGAATTGCAAAGTGGCTGCCCTATGTCCTCGATAGCCTCACGAATTCCATCTTTGAGGTATTGAATCGACCCTGGGCTGTTGCCGAAGACTTTCTCTTTCACGTGGCCCCAAACAAAAAAGTCTAAAGGTGTTAAAGCGCCACATCTCGGTGGACAATTGTGATCACCTCTTCGAGAGATAACACGGTCCGGAAGCTATTCCCGTAAAAGATCAATGGTTTCGTTGCTTGTGTGGCACGTAGCGCCGTCTTGTTGAAAATAAACGTTGTCCAGATCGACACCATCCAATTCCGGCCATAAAAAATAACACCTGTTATCGGAAAACCCTTTATTTGTATAGAGTTTGCCAACTGTTTTAGCTGATGTTTGTGCTTAAATGCACTAGTGGCAGCAAACCAAAAGTAAGGTGCGGTGGAAACGTTATATATTATATTGTAGTTTTGTAATATGTCATCTTTGGCTCAAATTGATAAAGAGCTTGAAAACATACATCAATAATTAACGGTGTTTTTTTTGGGAAGAAAACTTAAATGGATGCACTCATAGTATCTCTAATGTAAACGGCTCCTTGGGTATGGATTTATTTGAGAAAATATTTGCATGTGGAACGGATTTAATTTTAGGTTGCTTGGAAGTACCACTCTGTCACTTCTCAGGTAACACTAAAGAGCCATGTTGATACCATTATAAGATCTCCAACAGGAGGCTAGAGCTGTTGATATAATGGAGAAGATAGGTTGGCGCACTGCCCCAGGCTGTCGAAGAAAGGAGCACCCAATAACCTTAATCGTCTAACTGCCAAGCCCAGACATTTACAGAAAAAGTGCTCAACAGTCGCCTTCTCCGAAAGGTCCCCACAGCTTCTGCAAGGGATATTTAATGGTAGCCTAGTCTTTCCGCGTGGCCAATGGCCGGTAAACACAGCTACGAGTTTGGAAATTGAATGACGTGGAGTCCCCATGACTTTCTGAGTCCTCCAGTCAGTGGCCCAGGCTAGTATGACCGCCGCCATATCGTCCGCGTATCCTACTAGATATGTATCTTCGGGCATTTCTATGCTCAAGATGTCGTCGTAGCTCAGCTTGCAATCTGAGCCACAACAAAAAATCTGGCCCCAGAAAGTGAGCCTGCAGACAAGTTGAATACCTAGGTATTTTCCTACTTTTTGGGTCACTAGCAACGTGTCAGTCTTATGTTTGGTGAGTTCCACGCTATGTTCCTCAAGCCATAATTGCGTCCTTATTATAACTCGGTTCAGCTTCCTCCTAACGTCCTCAACGGCCCAGGCTAGTATGACCGCCGCCATATTGTCCGCGTATCCTACTAGATATGTATCTTCTGGCATTTCTATGCTCAAGATCTCTTCGTAGCTCAGATTGCAAAGATCGGGCCGAGAATAGATCCTTAAGCGGCGCCAGGTGTTACCGTTTTTGTTGCCTGACGATCTGGTGTATAGTACAGCAATTCACGCTCTGGAGAATCCTTAGCAGGTATGCAGGCATTCGAAACCTTTGTCGTAGTGCATTTATAATGTCTTTATTTCGTAAGCTGTTAAAGTCGTCTCGTACATCAAGCGTTACCTATTTACTAACTCCTCTATTGCGCCAAGGATTGATTTTCCGCGCCTTGCTTGCAATCCTCCTGCGCTCTCAACTCTGTTTCCCGGCGAGGGGCGACCGCTATTAGAAAAATGTTTTCCTTAATTTTGGTGTTTTCACCGAGACTCGAACCAACGTTCTCTCTGTGAATTCCGAATGGTAGTCGCGCACAAACCCATTCGGCTACGGCGGA
>JAYXIM010051843.1:0-10364 GCA_037575425.1 Anastrepha fraterculus | reverse complement strand
TGCTTGCAGGTGACTACTATCCGATCGCCTACTGGTGGGTGAGTGACAGCAAATTATGATAAAAAAATTTTCTAATAGCGTTCGCACCTCGATAGATAATTGTAAGCCTCAAAGTGATTTCGGCCATTTGGTTTTATGCCACTAAATTCCACCCGCATAAATTTCTTAAAAACTTATCAATGCATTCGAAGATCAAGCCCAGATTTTTCAAGGCTTCGGCAAGGTAGATCTTACTTTTCCCTGATTTCACAATTTTTTAAGTAGGTTTTCAATTGAGAGGAAGCTTTTTGTAAAAATGGGTAACGTGAAGTCATTCGTAATATTAAACGCGTGGTCTAGTATACCTCAGGGGATACACTGTGGTCTACTATTAGATTAGATTAGGTTAGATTTGTGGGATGTCCAAGTCCAAGCACTCAGTCAGGAAGACTATTGTACTACAACCGGATAGATTAGAGTGGAAGGAATAGAGAGACAGGATAGGTACAGTTGGTTAGAGGTCACTCTTTCGCGTATCTTTTGTATTCATTGATGAATCTTAAGACATTCGGAGTAGGGAGGGAATGAACTTACGGTCTGCTATTGCTTCTCATTTTTAGTCATGATTTACCAAATCATTTTCTTAAAGAGAAATGTTTCATGTTTGCGGATGATGTGAAGTTATTTTTGAGAATCTCTAATCTGACTGACAGCAGTAATCTTCAAACTGACCCTGAAAATTTTCACACGTTACGCACAGTGAAGGAAGGCAAGGCATTGAAAAAAATATATAACAATAAGATAAAATACTTGGGTCTGATTTTCGAATCGAAACTAACTTTTGTGGAGCATCTGGATCATCGTGTGCCTAAAGCATTTTCAGTGATTGGATATTCGTAGGAACACCGAAGATTTTTCCAATCCAAGGACTTTAAAAGCGTTGTATGTTTCGTTGGTGCGTAGTTCCCAAGAGTTGTGTTGCATAACTTGGAAACCTCACTACCAAAACTCATTCAAATAAAATAGAAATAGTGTAAATAGTTTTTAATAAGTGTGCATTATCCAAACTGTATTGGCCAAATGGTTATCCCGATTATATGAGTAAGCGTAGACTGTTAGGCTTGCAGGTTGTTCAATAAGGTTTATATACTGCAATGCCTTTTATAGTTTAGTAGACTGCAGTGAAATTTGCTAAACCTTTATTCTAAATGTGAAATGAGGCAGGTAGGGATGTTTGCGTGTTTCTTTCTCTCGCAGATTCGAAGCTTTAAAGAGTCAGATCATCGATTTAGTTTTAAATACTTTCTTAAGGGGGCAGCTCCTCCAGACAACGAGTTTTTCAGTATTTTTTTGCGAATCTTATTATCTTAAAGTAAATTACATATCTTAAAATAAATGAATTAAAAAAAAAATTATTTTGAAATAAAAATAAAAAAATGGCTGCCCTACAGCTGCTCAAACGTGGTTGCTTTAATTTGCGTCGTGGGATGTACAATTTCTTGTAATCAACTGAAATCAATCAGACAAAAATTGTTCACTAAAATAAGATATACATACCGCCTTGCACTTACCTATTTTAACGATAAAAACTAAAAAAATGTGAAGTGAAAAAGAAAAAAATTACACTTTTTTATACCTACACAACTTGATTAAAACAATATCTTAGTGTTAATAAAAATTATTAAAAAAAAAAAAACATGGAAAACTTTAAAGCGCTGGAGGAGCTGCCCCTATTTACCTGATTTTCATTGAAATTATTTAAAATGAAGAAGTCAATATATATTTTTTTCAAAATTGGCATACAGTCTCCTTATACATTAAAATAATATAAATATTTTTTTTATTTTAATCATTTAAAGTGGTGGATGTACACTCAATTCTTTCAGAAAAGTCGCAGCGGGGCTTCTCAATCGGCGGGCATTGTAGCATAGGCGTTTATATTTGTTTATTAAGGTCATAATTTCTATGTGAATTAAACGAAAATGGGGAAAAAATTCGCGGAATAAAATGCTTCAAAAAAAAAAATGAGTTTTGGGGCGAATTTCCCTACTAGTTTTGCTTCGAAAAAACTATTTTTTCGAAAAATTTTCGAAAACTTCTAAATTCACATAGAAAGTACGACATAAAAAAGGAGGATGTGTGCAAAATTTTAGTAGGATCGGTCAATAACTTTTTGAGTTATCGTGTACGCCAATTCGTAAAATATAGTTTTGAGAAAAACGCGTCTAAAGTTTGAATACCACGTAACTATACCTCTCCCAGCGGTCGAACGCAAAGAAAAGATCCGTCACGGTGGACGATCCATAATATAAGAAATGCTTAAATTTACGTTCTAAATTTTTTTTGACATATTCTTAAAGTATTATATTAATATTTTCTGAAAAAAAATTTTTTTTTCGAAATTTTACAGGTATCTGTCTCCTTAAAAATAGAACTCTATCCTGAAAATTTTCATGCAACTATTTTTTTTTTTATTAAATATCGTAACGGTTAAATCTATAGTAATATTCCAAATTCGTTAATAACCCAAATTCATTACTACTCCAACAATTATGAAAAAAGGCAGTGGCGACGGTAAAATGGTAGTACAGCATCTGGTACTCTTTTGAAATAAACACCACTGTCCTATGCGAGTCTCACCAACTCAAATATTTATATATTTAAGATAACGATTTCTTCATCAAGCTTATGACGTATTTTATATTGAAAATATTTGTATGTACATGTATATAAATATTATTTATGTATGAACACCTGCGATTGAACTATAAAATTTTATTCTTATATTTTTATTTAAGTATAGAGCATTCTACGAAAATAAGAACGAAACCAAGCATATAGTTTAATTCACCAAACTTTGTGAAAAACTCACAAATTTAACCACTTTCAAAAAAAAAAAAACAAAAGCAAACAAAAAAACATTAAAACTTTCCTCTTTTCAGAATCTTAAGTCTAAGATTTTCTATTTTTATTTTTAGAAATTTAAGTTTTATAGCTCACTCAATTTCAGTATAATGAAGAGTAAGTTAGAAGTTGCTCGAAACCGCACTGATTTTTGAATTTTTTTTTGCATTTGTATTTTTTTTGTATATTCTTCCATGTAATAAACTTCCAAATATATGCCTTATATAGAAGAAAATTTTCACTATCGTCTCCAAAATAATTGACAAAAATGCATTCGATTGTTTGGGACATCAAACTTGCATCTTATTACAGTAAAATTTAGATTGTTAAACTAAATTGCATGCCTTGCAGCTTTCTAGAAATTGAAAGTTGAAAATTTTTGAATTTGTTACATTTTATTGAATTTCGTACAAAGTTTGGAACTTTGAGTTATACGAAAAAAAAGAAAGAAAACAGTTAAAACTTGGTAATTTGCCGCCCTCCTATTGTTTTGAGCACAGGTGTACATGACCTGCGCCAACAATTTCTTTGCTTTTTGATCTCTTTCTGATTTATTTCTATGCTTTATGATTTTCTAGTCGGAATTAAAAAAAAAAAAATCTTGCAGAAAACTGCACTCTGTGGAGATTGCCGATTGTTATAGGGCTTAGATAATCATTTCTCAAAACATAGCTTCCAATAGTTGCATACCCAACCCTAGCAGAAAGTTCAAATGATGTTTTCAGGTTATGGTGAATGTACCTGAAGGTCTTTGAGCCTCAAAAAAATTATAGTCAGCTGCACCAGCTATCTACAGCTGTATCTGCAAATACGTTCCTACCCATACCTCCTTAGATCGAAGGCACCTTCCTGGAACTCCTTACACTTACGACCTTATATTCTAAGTCCACTTATAAGCCATGAAGGCATCCAAATTAATGTTTAGAGTAATGTTCATAGAATTGTCTACGATGATTTAGATGCGCTTGAAAAATGGAGCGTTTGACTGTTGGCACACCAAAGGGCCTCCGATCAGAGCTCAAGTATTCTCACATGTCTATTACGCTTTCCTATATCTGCAATTGAGTTGTGACTTATTTTATTGAAACAGATATGAAGTAGTTAGATGATTGAAGAACTTTTGAGTGCCTCTATTGATACGAAAACGTCTGCTTATTCTGAACAAAACGGTCCATATATCTAAAAAAAATTCTGCACATATCTTGTGGTTGTCACCGAGCACCGAGTGGCCTCACCTTGGTAGGCAAGGGCAAACACTCGAGTGTATTTCTGAGATAAAATAACTACTCATAAAAAACCAGCTTCCGTAGGGAGGCGACATAAAACCGTAGGTGCTTTCATTTATGGAAGAGCATCACAAATTTAAGAAGAAGCTTCCAATACAAAGGATATGTCAAGTATGTGTGTGTCAAGTATACATATGTTTTTAGTCTTAGGAGAACAAATAAGGAAAAGTAAAGTATATCGCCATTTCATTCAAAATATCTGGAGCCTATATTGTTTTTGATGCTATTTTGGAATCCTCCAGAAAATTTCTACGATGCGTGAGATCGGGCCCGTTATGGATACTAAACGAATACCATGTCTTATGTACTTTATGTGTATTTTCTCTTAGTTCCTAGATGAAATAAAGGGCGTCTTAAATACCAAGCAGAGTGAACTGATCATTTGACACTGGAAAGCCACCAGGCACCAGTACCAAAAAATCAGCTTGCAAGCGGTCTAGAAAAACTTCCTACGTAAAAAAATGTTGGCTGGTAATAAGAGTGACTATCAATAGTCTTAGCCACCTGCCTAACATTGCTAAAGTTACGCCATGGCAGTAGAAGTTCGATTAAATGCCGAGTTTGAAAAATTAGCAAATAAATTCATAAGCTTATTCACAAACTCAAAACAACTATTTTTGCCACAGCTAAGTGAAAGTAGCTCCTTTCCTAATATAAATTAATAAAAGAATTTTTATATCTTGGAAATCCATTAAACAAATTTTACATATAACAATTTTGAATTATTTCCCCTAAGGTTATAACGTCTTTAATATATTTTCCCTGCTACACTCGGAGACTAACCTACAACAAAATCATTCTCATATTCCCCTCTTTTTGATATTCTAGCACACTTACGTGCTCACACGTTGTTGTTGCCATTAAATTCCCATTTTATTACCTGCCGATATTTCTCACTTAGTAATATTTCTCACAAAAAAAAAAGAAGGAAAATATATTCACATGTGTGTGAGTGCACAGATACGTGTAGTGTGAATATATTTTCCTTCTTTTTTTTTTGTGAGAAATATTACTAAGTGAGAAATATGTGTGTGAGTGCACAGATACGTGTAGTTACTTAAAAGCCGGTAGCGAACAATATCTACTGCATACATAGATGCCAATAAAATGCTCGAACACTAAATTATGGCACATGCTTATACATTTGAACTCGCTTACATGGGGTCGGCGCTCGCTACAACGCGGCAAAGGCAAGCGTCCCTATGTAAGTTACTGCTACAAGTCAAGTAATGTTAGCTTAGCATTGTTGACATCAGCAACGCAATATGTAACAGCAATGCAGTGATAAGGGTAGCCAAACATGTAAAGTTGTAGAGGCGACATGCTACCATCTAAGTCATAGCTGTGCGGGAAGCGAAGTAGACGATGACACTGTTCAGCGAATATCATTTCCTGCCGGCACTCAGCTGTGCAATATGGCTGAGTGTGGGGCACGGTTTTGGGTAGGTGGAATTAAGGCTTAGTTTATGCGTATGCGTATGTGTGTTCGTGTATTGTTTTTAACCCTTATACTTTATGGTTGTATTTATATCCCTTTTCGTGTCTGGCCCACTTGTCGTTTGTGTCTGTTATTTGTTACCTTTTCGACCTCAATACACGATAATGCCAACACCTCCCCATTAAAGGGCTATAAACAAATGTACATGCCTATACACGTATACACTTACATACCATAAATATTAGAGAATTCTTATAAATAGGCTTGTGTCTACACATACATACCCATACACATATTTGCATGCTCGTGGGCTCTTTTCCCAGGTGTCCTGTTCTACATTTCTCGTTGATAACTTAGACATTTCGAGCGCAACTCATCGTTTCATCTTCCTCCATCCGCAACTATCTTCCACTCCTACCGACTCACCCCAGTGCGTCCGCGACCACGGTTTTTGTAGGAGCGTTTGATGATAGCTCTTGCAGTTGTATTGGCTTCATCGTATTGAATTGAGTTGAGTTGAGTCAAGTTGAGTTGAGTTGTCGCATTTGTATGGCTCAATTATGTTGGATTGACATTTTGAAAAGGTTTTCATCAATCAAGTCCTTTTATATGCCAGCGATCTGTGAGTGTGGCAAGAGTGGGAGTAACTAGTTGATAAAGGAAAGCAGCGAAAGTGAAAAATGTAGCGTAATGCTGGTATGCGACCAGCCTTCGCTGAGTTATTTGTATTCGCGTGCTTGTTTACCAGTGGGGCCAGCTGCTTTTCATATGAAGCGACTTTATGTGCGGCGAAAGGAAATATGCTAAGTGGAAAATATGTAAGCTTGGAATTAAATTAATGGATCTGTATATACAGAAATGTATATAAATTGACAACTAAATGGTTATCCCGCCAACACCATGACAATTGAAAATTAGAAAACTAAGCACGACACCCTGAAATTGTTGACAGGCGATATATTAATAATACAGTAAAAGTCATTTAAGTTAACAGAATTGAATTAAAATTAAATTAAATTAACTTAAGAAAAGTTAAGTGCAATAAATTAAAATAAAACTAAATGCAACTAAATGTGGAACTTAAAATTAGATAACAAAAAAAAAAAAAAAAGTAAATTAAATAAAAGGAAGTTATAGAAATAATAATAGGAAATAAAATAAACTGAAATTAAACTGAATTGACGAAATAGAAACCAGACAAAAAAATAAAAAAAGGTTAAATAATATAAAGTAAAATAAAAAAATTAAAAAAGCAAAAAATAAAGTAAAAGATAACAAAATTGAAAGAGATGCAGTAAAATAAAATAAAAAGCAAGAATAAAACAACAAAGAAAAATTAAGCAAACAAAAACCTAATAAAATACAAAAAATTAATTAATAAAAAAAAATATTGGAAAAAGAGATTAAAAAATTAGTAATACAAATTTAACAAAAATTAAAAATTAACAACACAGAGAAAAAAATAAAACTGCTAAAACTGCTAATTCAACTCAATTTAAAATATAACACTAGAAATAAAAATAAGGAACTTTCGTTGTAGAGGCCCAGACAAGTACAGTTCCATGTCGAAATACACTGTTCCGTCGGACTATATAATTTCAAATGGGAAAAAGCTGTCGTAATAACTTAATAGATGAGTACAGTTTTAGGACAAAAAAAATAAAAAAAGTGGAGTTTTGTGGAAATTTTGTGGACTTTTTTCCCGCCATTTAAATAATAGTTTCAAAAAATAAAATAAAAAACAAAACAAAACACGAAATATATAATAAGATATCAAATAAAATAGGAGTAAAATAAAAATAATTAAACAAAATAAAATACAACAAAAAAAAAATTAAATAACAAAACAGTAAACAAAAACTCAAAAACAAGGAATCAAAAACAATAAATGCAACCTTTATTTCCTACTATTTTTATCTTTTATGGCTTTGCACTATTATTCAGTTTTTTTATGCCACCTTCTTTTACATTCAATGAATCGAGAGCCGTCTAACGTTTAAAAATATGTTTTTGCTTATAGTTTACAAAAACATAGCATATAAAATATATAAAAGAAAAGTAAACAAAAACAATAAAATAAAAAAATTTTAAAATAAAGCAAACGGAAATGAAAAAAATAAAATAACGGGGGAAAAATATATAAACCAATAACGCAAAGCAAAATAAAACAAAATGAACTAAGACAAAAGAAGCTATAGGCAAAACCTGGGGTTTTTCACCTCGGATCATTTATTGGATATATACCTCGATCATCAAACCGATACTCTTCTACGGTGTGGTTGTATGGTGGACAGCACTCGAAAAACGGTGCAGAGTAGCCACAATTGATCGAGTCCAAAGAACAGCCTGCCTCCTGATAACAGGATGCTTAAGTACAACACCTACTAAGGCTCTAAATACGTTGCTTCACTTGTTCCCTATCGATCTGGCTGGCAAAGCGATTGCAGCGAAAGCAGCGACACGCATGAATGCTATATCGAAATGGAATAAGTATCTTGGCCATTCGGCCATACTGAACAGGAACACTGTTATCTCTTCCGACATAGACTATCATGTAAGTCTTCCATCACCACCCTTGCTATTCTCCTGTTCACTCCCAACTAGGGAAGAATGGAAGACAAATCTAACCGAAATCGATGGCCCGCTGATTATATATACAGATGGTTCAAAACAAGACGGCAAATCTATCATATATGTAGATTACCCGACTACTGTAGCGTATTCCAAGCGGAAGTATGCGCTATCTGGTATGCTGCGAAAACTCTCTTAGAAAATAGAATATCACTAGAGGATATCCGCTTTTTCACCGACAGTCAAGCGGCCGTTCGAGCACTCAGCTCCTCTTATACCCACTCAGATGTGGTTCGATCCTGTCTCTTATCTCTTAACGAGATAAGTGTTCAGAATTATGTCCAAGTTATCTGGATACCGGGTCACAGTGGATTCGAAGGTAACTGCAAAGCTGACGAGCTCGCAAGAGCTGGAGCTGCGCAATCAAATGTTAGTGACTTACCCACAATCCACATTCCGCTCTCAACATGTAAAATGCTCATCGATCGTGAATTTCACAGCATTGCTGATCGGAGGTGGCGAGTGGAAACTACTTGCGTTACGACCAGACAAATCTGGCCATCCTACAATCTGAAACAGACAAAAACCCTTATAAGTCTTTCGAAACACGAATTAAGGCATATAACATCTCTTATCACCGGCCACTGCCTTTTGGGCACTCACGCACGTCGGCTCGGGGTTCCTCAGAACGGCCTGTGCAGATACTGCGAGGACGAAGATGAGGAAGTATCGAGCAGACATTTGCTGTGCAGTTGTCCGGGTCTAGCCAGAAGTCGACTCGCTCTTCTAGGCTCTCCAACAATTGACAATCTTTCAGTACTCTCGGACCTGAAAATCGAATCTCTCATCAAATTTTCGAAACGAATTAATATCTTTGATCAAAATCTACAATAAAAATCTCGGTTAGGTGGGGAAATCATTTAAAATAATGAGCTCTAGGGCAACACAACGGACCCAACTTGCGGTCTATGTGGTACTCCGATGCGGGGTCACCCTTAAACCAACCAACCAACCAAGACAAACGAAAAAATAAATGAAAAAAAAATAAATAAAATAAAATTAAATAAAATGAATATAAAAATAAAATAAGATACAATTAAATAATATAAAGCAAAGTTGAAAAAGAGACAATAAAATAAACCAAATTATAAATACAAATGTATATATAAAATAGCAATTAATACATAAATAAATAGTAAATAAATAAGTAAATATTTAAGTAAATAAATTCAATAAAAGATATATTAAAAAAAGTACAAATAAAATAAAATAAAGTACACAAAATAGAACAAAAAAAAAAAAAAAAATTTCATAAAACAAACGTTAAATAGAAAAATAAAAAATACGATTAAATAAATAATACACAGGAAAATAAAGTAAAGGACAATAAAATCAAATAAAACACGAAAAAAATTGTGAAAATTAAATAAAAAATCTATTAAAATAATTTCAGATACAATAACATAAAATAAAATAAAATACACTTTTGTAATATGCTCAATTATATTTAAATTTCAAGTAAATAAACAAATAAATGAATAAGTAAATAAGTATAGCAAAAATAAAAAACACAACTAAAGCATACCAAAATAACATAAAATAAAGTACAAAGAATAAATAATAAAAGAACAAATAATACTAAAAAAAAACTATTTATTAAAAAAACCGGTAAATAAAATAGAGTAAACTTAATAAAAATGAATACATGCCTTTTTATCACAACGTATTTAATTGAGTGGATCCGCCGTAGCCGAGTGGGTTGGTGCGCGACTACCATTCGGAATTCACAGATAGAACGTCGGTTCGAATCTCGGTGAAAGCACCAAAACTAAGAAAAAACATTTTTCTAATAGCGGTCGCCCCTCGGCAGACAATGGCAAACCTCCGAGTGTATTTCTGCCATTAATAAGCTCATCACAAAAATATTTGCCGTTCGGAGTCGGCTTGAAACTGTACGTCCCTCCATTTGTGGAATAACATCAGGACGCACACCACAAATAGGAGGAGGAGCTCGGCCAAACACCCAAAAAGGGTGTAGGCGCCTATTATATGTATATATACATATATATATATTTAATCAAGTGGAGCAAAATTAGTTTGATTTAATTTAGGAAGAAACCTTTAGAAATTCTGAGCTGACTCTAAAAACTCATCAAGATAAATCTAGAATAACCAATATTTAATAT
>JAYXIM010051842.1:0-26813 GCA_037575425.1 Anastrepha fraterculus | reverse complement strand
TAAAGTTGAGGAAGAATTTCGTCGCGTTTTTACCGAAGACATTTGTTTAAACAAAAACATAATTAATGAATTATATATTTGCCTTTACTGCTTACAACCTCTTCCCACCTCTGGAACGATTTGTTGATGCCGTTCCGTCAAAAATCTCCTGATCTGGTATCAAAGAAGTTGTTGAGCCAATTAAGGAGCTCTTAGTTATCGAAGGGGAGGTCCCTTCATATGGTTTGACAGGGCGCGGAAAAGATGGTAATCGGTCGGTGCAAGGTCCGGGAGGACGGCGGATACTGAAGGACCTCCTATTCGAGCTCTTGGAGTGCGGCTTTGACGACTTGTGCAACATGGGGTCTGACGTTTTTGTGAAGAAGTATGGCTTGACAATGTCGATCAGGTCTTTTAGGTAGAATAGCCATGTTCACGCGGGGTAGCTGGGCAATGTAGAGCTCCTTGCTGACCGTGACATTCTTTTCGAGCATTTCCCAGTGCGCGATGCTCGCCTGGTCTCACCAAACACATATTAAGATCTTATTTGGATGCTGATCCGGCTTGACTCTCGGCTTTGGCGTATCACTTGCAGCCACCTTTCTTTGCTTCATATTGATGTATAGGTACCACTTCTCATCTCCCATGACGATTCGGTACAAAAAGCGTTGTCAGTCATAAGTGTTGCTCGATGGTGGGCGAGATGCTGAGAAGCAATTTGAAGGCGACTTTCATTGTTTTGTTCGTTGAGCTTGTGAGGCACCCAAACTTCCAATTTTTCGGAAAATCCCTTTGAATGAAGATGATTGAGAATCGTTTTATGATCGAAGTTTATTTTTTCTACCAATTCACGACTGGCTTGGCGTCTTTTCTTCTTCAAAAGTGATTTGAGACGTTCTTCATCGAATTCAGTAGGCTTTTCGCTGCAGGGCGTGTCAATCGACGTTCAAGACGCCATTTTTGAACTTAGCAGACCATTTCCGTGCTGTAGACTCACCTATGAGACCTTCTCCATACATGTCGCAAATGCTCCGGGTTGCTTCGGCACCTTTTTGACCTCGATGAAACCCAAAGAAAAGCAGGTGTCCTAAGTGTTGATTTTTGCTTACTGGGTATTCCTTTTCTAAGCCTCAAAACTAATAAAAAGTTAAATAACTTAAAAATACAAAAATACGTAGTTTTGTAGAGCAGAAAGAGTTCTATCGAATGTATACCTACCCTTTGCCCAACACCAAACAAATCGTTGTAAAACAAAAGAAAAAATTTAAAAATGCTATGAACCTTTGGGGAATAGGTATATCTCAAGCACATAACGCGCAGTTTCAAACTTAATACAAAATTTTCCCTAATTCCATGAACACTTTTTAACCAGAACTTTTAGAATTTCTTTAAGGGGGAGCCTGCTTTAGAGGGAGAGGATTTTTTCGTGGATTTCTTTGGGAAGGAAAGAAATATTCGATTGAAATGAAATTTTCTGGTTTTATAGTTATATATTTGAACAATCTTCTCAAATTGTTTCATTAAAATATATGTCATGTTATGCCTGGTACAAGCATTTTGCTGAGGTGCCTCGAGTGTGCATGTGTCGTGCGGCGGGGAAGATGCAAGTCGCAATTTTCATCTGAAACCAAAAACCCAAAAAAATTTTTATTTTAGTATAGTATAGCTTCTAGTTAAACCAAGAAAATTAAACAAAAACTGGGAAATTCAACAATTTTTCGCTAATTAAAAAAAAAATATTTTTTTTGGAAAAACAAATTCACTTCAGATTGCTTAAAAAGTGGGTTAATCATAACTTTCTTAAGGTTTTTTAGGTCCAACTAGAAGAAAATTTAATTCCGAATACAATCAATGTTATCTCGTTTCGATAGGACGTTTAACTTTTTCCCTATCTTTCCCGCCAATTAGGAAAAATCGCAAAAATAAAAAACCGAGAAATCGCACTTCGAGCGATGCGGCCGGCCGTATACCTGCTCGACACTTGCTCACAATTTCTTCTGTAACTCCAAAAACATTTTGAATTTGCTTCTGAAATTTTGAGGACACATTCTTGGAAAGTTTGGAAAGATTAGGAGAAGGAAAAATAATCGCTTTTTTGAAACCTCTAATGAAGTTTTATCGCCAATTGAATTTAGAACAAAAATGCCTAGAAAACGCCGTTGATTTTTGAAAATTTTCTTTTCCTATTCTTTCATGTACTTTGTCATGCTCCAACTTTTTGAGACTGATGAAAAAGGCTAGCACCGTCACCGCAATTTTGGTTTTTTTCTCTGAAGAGCTCGAATGTTTGTATGCGTGCGATTGTATGTATGCGTTTAATATTCATCGATGTCCGTTGCGTCTTGAGTAAAATAGTATTGTGCATTTTAGGTTTTATTTCTTAAATAGTATTCGAAAACGGTAAGAGAAAATTGAATTTCTTAAATTTTTGAAACTCATGTAACCATTGAACCCTGTAAGCATCAAACCGATTGAAAGGCAAACATTAAAACTTTGATATTTGTGCATTGTTGTATGAGGCGAAAAAATTCTAATTTAGGCATAATTGGTAGTTGTAACTGTAGAAGTTAGAAGAGAAAAAACAATATACTTAATGTTAATTTTTTATAAAATATCTCAACGGCGATCATAGCCGGAAGAGTCTACGCTTGACAACCTACTTGATTGGGTCCTGCTGTTCGAAGATTTTTCTAGCAGCGGCCGTTCATGAGCGGCATGTGGGATAATGTCGAGACGGGCAGCCAAATTTAGAAAAACGTGAATGCGTCAATTATAATATAATAATTACAATTCTATAATTAATTAACTATAATTTATAATTAAAAGGCGGCCAACGTAGCCGAATGGGTTGGTGCGTGATTTCCAGTAGATTCGAATCTCGGAGAAACACCAAAATGAAAAAATGAGAGTCTCCAAGTATATTTCTGCCATGGACAAGCTCCTCAAAAAAAGCATCTGCCCTTCGGAGTCCATTTGTGGAACAACATCAAAACGCACGCCACAATTAGGAGCAGGAGCTCGGCCAAACACCCAAAAAGGATGTACGCGCCAGTTATATATATAATTATTACATAAATGGCCTTGAATTGCATGGAATTCATTATTGAATATCCTTTATACCTGGTCCATTGGATCAGTCCAATTTTTGTGTGCTATTTCCAATAAATCTGAATGATAACTCTAATAAATGGTTAATCGGCTACAATTTTTCCACGAGCTTTATTTTGCATGCACGTAAGCCAAGATCCTTACGTAAAGTCTTCCACATAGTCGAAGGACAAATGCCAACAAGATGAAAATGACGACGAATCGACATTTCGGCGTATTGTTCTGAAGATTGAATGATTCGTGATGACTTGCCAAACCTTACTGAAGAGAAATGTCAACACAGTTTGCCAAACCGTCTGAAATTTTAAAATGTTGTACACAACATCACTGGCTCTCGCCCGTACTTGAATCATGCTATTATTTCAATTATTTCGTATTTTTTTTATTAAAAAACTGAAAACAAAAACGATTTTTAGAGTGTCAAATTGAAAACCGCGCCATTTTGTCAAATTTTTGCTTTTTTTTTATTCTAGTACAGGACGTAGCTACAGTCATACCCCTTTAATAGTTTTCTTTAGTTTTTGTGTTTCAGGTAAATACAAGAGCCAACATGTACAACACCGCCTAGCTCCAATTTTCCTGGAGGGCAAACTTCAGCGCCATTTTTAAAATTATTAAAATTAAAATTTTTTTTAATTTTTGTATGTAAAATAAGTTAAAAAAAAGCTAAAAAATTTAATTATCGTTTTTTAATTTTTTTATTGTAAAAAACAAATTCCTGAAAATACCAAAAATTTTCGAGCTCTAGACCACGGGGACGCCTTAAATGTTAAATGTTTTAAATATTCAATAGAACTGCAAGGCAAAACTTTACTAGGTATGGATATTTCACTGATTCATAAGGTATTCATGTAGTACTGTTTGCAATAATTTTACAATCTACATATATCCTTACCATTACAATATAAGTCGTAACAAATCATAGAAAACTACACTATTAAAGGAACTTATTTTAATTAAATCATTGTTCCTCATATTTTCATAATTTCCTTAACAAATCCTGAATAGGCTTGCAGTTAAATAAGGTTTCCTTCATAGTCAATAAAGTAGTAAACACTATGTAGAAGTAAGCAAATAAATTACTGGACAACTTCAAGGCATCAGCAGCAAGGAACTGGCAAGGTGCCTTTTCTGCTTTCCTCTTCCTGCTTTTCTTTTCCTTCCACGCCAAGCCAGTTTTATTCGATCAAGCCATTCATTGTTGATGTCCTATTACAAAACGTAGCCAGTACATTTGCTACGAAAACACATGTCAACAGACCATTTTATTAGCTTCTAATGGATACATTTTACTTATGACTTCCATGTATGTATAGGTGTATAAAAATGCCGCTCAACTTTTACATTATATGTGTACATACATCTGTTTGTGCAAACAAATTACATATTCTTATCGTGCGAAACAACAATATTTCATATGAGTGGCACATTTGAGTAAATCAAGTACACAGACAAAGTTGCCTCTCATATCGCATGCACAACTTTTAATCTACAACAATTTTCCCCTAGACATTGGCAAATTATGATGCTGTTGTCGCTGTTGTCACTCTTGTTATTATTGTTGTTATTTTAGTATTTTGTGTACTCAGCTCTTGGCAAGCTGGCTTGCTTGTCTGATAGTTTGACTATCACTGCCTACACTGGGATATTTGAGAGGGAAGCTTATAGCTGAATGTAAGTTTTACCTTCGCAGAACAGACGACTTTTTATAGATATATTTACTTATATGTACTTGTATTTGTGTGAGAGTGATATAATTTCATGGAGTGTTGGTTTGATTTTGTGATTCTTTGAAAGCATTTTTCTGTTATACTTACTTTTACTAGACTGCTTTTAGTTGTAATAATGTATACATAGAGATGTATATATGTATATGCGCCACAGAGGTCAGTAATGGGATGTCGGTACTATAAGTGTTGCATACGTGTCGAAAATCGAAGGATTAGTTGATGTGGATTCCGGAATGATTTGTAATTTTCTTCAAGTTTAAGTGTAGAGTACTCTACTTTAATGCTTGAATATTCTGACAAACACATAAACAAATTTCAAATTTAATACACCATAAGTTTCAGATTTTTGAACTTTTTAGCAAAGAGAGAAAAAATTTTCCATGTGAACGATTTTCCTAAAACCAAACCAAACATATTTTAACACATGAGCTCGTATCTGCCTTAAAAATTGTTAATTTTTGTTGTTTTTGTAATCTTTGTTTTAAATAACATACCTAAAACGTGCTGACAGCTCAGCTGTGCCAGTTAATAGTTGTAGGTTATAGCTAATAAAAATAATAATTGGTGCTTCCTCCCTTTGTTAGGTATTTGGGTCGAGCTCCTCCCCTTACTTGCGAGGCGCGTCTTGATGTTTTTCACAAGTAGAAGGACTACCTCTGAATGGAAGATAGTTTTCTATGAGGAGTTTTTTATGCGGCAGAAATACACTTGCACGTTTGCTATTAGAAAAAAACTTTCTCTATCATTTGGTGCTTCATTACTGAGGTTTGAATCTGGGCACTACCAAATGGTAAATATGTACCAACCCATTCAGCTAGGACAGCTGGTGGTTATAGCTTTGCAGAGATATTTGTAATTGTATTTTATATTTTTGGGTAATAAAGAAACCAAAAAAACGCTTATCGTCTACTTCTGGAAAGGTGATCTTCACGTCAACTCAACAAGCGTTGGGTGAGTATCCACACCTTTAGGACCTTCGAGATCGTTTCTTTCGAGAGTCTTCTGGCCACGGGTAGATTGGAGGTGTTCGAAGGAACCTCTAAGGCTAACAAAGCAGCAGCTCTCAGGTGTAGCTGCTAGATATCCACTCGGTGAGGCTTGGTATTACTTCCTTTCAGTAACAGCTGCCTGAAGGATGCAGTATAATTATCTCAGCATCTTCTCCTCAGATGTCTTGCTCTCATTGAGCTGGGACTTAGATATCTTGCCTTATTTGCCACACCTGCGGATAGGATTAGATTAGAGGATTAGATTTTTATTTTTTATTTTTTCCTTGAACCTCGACAATACTTTTCCATCGTACAAGGTTCCGTTCTTTGCTTTCGCACCGATGTCGGCATCTGCTAGTTCGCGCAGCATCGACTTTCTCCAAGTGTTTTTGGTCAACCGCGACCTCTGCTCCCTTGCGGGTTCCAGTCCAATGCTATTCTCGTGATGCTATCTGGTGGTTTTCTCAATGTGTGACCCATCCATCTGCACTTTCTGCGTTTGATTTGCCTAAGGATGGGTTCCTCATTCATTAATCTCTGCAGTGCGTTGTTACAGGCATCGATGTCCCCTTGACTGGTGGTGAAGGGGAATTGCAAAATTTATTTCTTAGAAAAGCGATGAACAGATGGAGCTCAATTCCTTCGGGGGCTATTTCGAAAATTTTTGGCCCCCTGGGGCACTATTCCAACATAAATCCCATGAACCTTCTTCATTACATCAACAGGTTGGCGGTCTCAAAATGGTATCAGAACGGTGCTTTAGTTCAACTTTGGGAGTACTAGACTTGTATTTCAACCATTTGACCTATCTATTTACAAAGGGAAAATATTTGGCCTTAATTAAGCCTTTTTTCAATTAATCTACCTAAAAAGTATGAAAAAAAGGTTAGCTGAGTATTAGACAAATTTCCTGAAAGCAATCGATGTTTCGAAATCAAATTATAACTTTTTTCATGCGATTTATGTCTCTATTTGTTCCAGTGTGGTTGAAATTTAATATGTTTTTATTAAAAATGTTTTTTGGTCTTTTTTTTTTGATGATTTTATAGAAACTCCCTCCAAAAAATCCCGATTGCACCACCAGAGAGAACATAGGTTCGAATCTTGGTGAAAGACCAAAACGAAGGAACAAGTTTTTTTCCAATAGCGGTCGCCCCTCGGCAGGCAATGGCAAACCTCCGAGTGTATTTTTGCCATGAAAAAGCTCCTCATAAGAATATCTACCGTTCGGAGTCGGCTTGAAACTGTAAGTCCCTCCATTTTTTGAACAACATCAAGACGCACACCACAAATACGAGTAGGAGGAGGAGCTCGGCCAAACACTCAAAAAGGGTGTACGCGCCAATTATATATATATATACATCAAGTGCAAAAAGTAAGGTGAATTTGGTTGTAAAATGAAAAATCTTTATTTATTCTTGTAAATCAATTTCATCCCCTCTCGATTAAATACACTTATGCCAACGATTTTTCCAATCCCCGAAACATGCCAAATAGTCCATTTCCGGTATAGCCATCAGCACCTTCTTCGATTCAGCTTTTATCTCCTCAATCGACTCGAAACGCGTTCCCCGGAGTGGTCTCTTGAGTTTTGGGAATAGCCAGAAGTCACACGGAGCCAAATCAGGCGAATACGGTGGTTGCGGAACAATATGCGTGGAATTTTTGGCGAAATGGTCACGTAGAACGAGTGCAGTGTGAGACGGTGCATTATCGTGATGCAAAAACCAAGAGTTGTTGGCCCATAATTCTGGTCTTTTTAGACGAATTGCTCCACGTAAACGACGCATAACGCTCAAGTAATATTCCTTATTTACAGTTTGGCCAGGTGAAAGGAATTCATAGTGCACCACACCACGAAAATCGAAAAAAACTGTCATCATGACCTTTATTTTTGAACGACTTTGACGTGTTCTTTTCGTGGCCTCGCCTTTAGCACGATATTCGCTTGATTGGTCGGTTGTTTCAGGGTCGTAAGCATAAATCCAAGTCTTATCTCCCGTAATGATGCATTTGAGCTGGTCCTGATAGTCTGAAAGCATTGTTTCACACACATCAACGCGACGACTTTTTTCCAAGAAATTGAGAGTTTTCGGTATATTCCGATCATATCAGTAAGGTCTTTAACAGTCAACCGACGATTTTTGAGCACTAACGCCTTCACTTTATTGACGTGTTGGTCATCTGTTCACGTCGATGGTCGCTCCAAGTCATCAACACGTTCTCGACCCTCTTTGAAGTCTTTGTACCACTTATAAACATTTTTCTGCGACATGGTCGAATCACCAAATGCCTTCTGCATGCTAAATGTTTCCGCAGCCGAAATTTCATTCCGCAAACAAAATTTGATGGCACTTCTCTGCTCAATCAAATCAGACATTGTAAAAATCGAAAAATGCACTCTTCGTCGTTTGGTAAACACAAGCGTAATTATATTACTGATAATAACATTCACATGAAAGTTGGCCCAGATGTTACTAACAGTGCTGCCAACTCATGAAAAAAATAACTAGAGCGAAATTTAAATTCCGCGAAGTTTGACAAATAAATTCATCTTACTTTTTGCCCACAGGTATTACATATATAAATATGCTTTTGTTTTTATGGTATGAGCCATAGATGGGCACACTGAATTATAAATTTACTGCATTAAAAATTTTACAGATAATGAAATTTAATTTGCATTTCTAGTAAACTTTTACTGATTACTGAAAACAAAATGCCGTAAAAGTATTTGTTTACTAATTACTGGAAACAAATTTTAATAAAAATATTTTTTTACTAATTACTGGAGAAATTGCATTAAAAATATTTTTTTACTGATTTCCAAAAAAAAATTGCTATAGAAATACTGATAATATCAACTTTTTCAACTTTTCAAACTAAATTTCAATATCAGAAAAAAATTATTGTATGTAAAATAAAATTATGTACTTAATTTTTACTGCTACTGAATGCCGCCCACCTATGGTGTGAATTCATGATGCCCTAAAGCGCCAACAAATAGTATTTCTGGATTAAACTTTAACTGAAATAGGACGCATACCACATTTTTTAATCAACCAATTCAAAAAAAGTGAGAAATCGCTACGCTATACTGCATTGTTTTGTTAATTACTGTTGAAATCTACTGCAATTGGATTACCTTCACAACATTTTTTCATTTAGCAACTAAACAAATTATTTTCTGTTTCTAATTAAGAAGTACTCACTATTAAATTTGTGCGGTAAAAGTGGAGTATCAAATTTTAATGATATAATTATCTCTTTGTGTTTCCTGTAAAAGCTTTTGTCAAAATTATTTAATGCAAAATAATGAATAATCAAATAACTGTACATATATAATTATTAAAGAAATATTTTTTGCTTAAACATACATATCTAAAAATAATAAATATGTAAATTTAGATGTTTTATCCGTTCCAAAAAATTTCAGTATGCATTTTTCCATGTTTATATATTATTTTTAATATTATACTTCGGCTCAGCAAAAGCAGCGTCAGCAAGTGCATAATGAGTGGATAGGGTTTGAAGGAAGGAAGAAGACTGATTTGATTGAAAAGAAAGTAAGTTCCTGTGTTGTTTTTGACGCAAATACAAGGTGGCATAAAATTAGTCATCCAATTTTGTTTTTGTACAACTTTTTTACTAGCGATGGAAATCTTTTGATCTTTACGCACTCCATTGATTACACCAGCACACAAAAAAAAAATGGTCTGTACACCGGGCGCCACCTATCTACTGGCATGTTCTTCAACCCGCTGAATACGAATTTCAAGTCAGTTTGAGCCGTCCAGCCTTCAATTTCGAGTAAATTGCAAAAAAACACAAAAAATAGCGAAAATTCGATGTTTTGGCAAAAAAAAAAAAAAATCAGATCTAAGGAATGCATAATTTGTATGTATTTTGATCCGTTACATACTAATTTCGATCGTACTTTAATCATAAACTTTTTTAATTCTAAAAAAATTGTAAAATATCGTTAAAAATTGCAAAAATCGGAGAAAATTGGTATTATTTTGGTATACAAAATTTTGTGGATCCGGATTAAAGGGTAGGGTTTTTAGGGTAAAAAAAAAATCGATTTTGGTTTATTTGAGAAAATGAATGTACATAATCTCAAGAATGTTGTGTCCAAATTTTAAGCCAATCGGTGCAAAACTCACAAAGTTAGAGCATTATAACCGTTGGCCGCTCCGACTCGGCTACCTGCTATAGAAAACTTTAAATCGATTTTCTGGAAAACGACGTTTTTCAAGTCGGTGGACACTTTTTCTCTGAATCTACTCGACCGATCTTCCTGAAATTTTGTACACACTTTCTCTACATAATTACCGAGGTAACCCTGGGAGGTTTTTTTCCATTGTTATTTATTTTACAATAAACAATATTATGCGATTTATCGTCTAAAAATCGCACTTCTACTTCAAATGTTAAAAAAAATTGAAAAAAAATGTCAGGGTTACCGCGGACAATTGATTACCTAATGAAAACTCTTTGATTTTTTGATTTCAGATGATCCAATGCTGAGAAAAACTATCCACCGCAAATTGCCTTTTTTCGAGACGTCTGCGTAGATCTGCTGTCAACGGCTCAATTTTGTATATTTTCTTGTGAAAATTTTTGAAAATATTTTTGAAATATGATTTTACAGTATACTAATTGGATAAATAAATTTATATGAATCATCTTTCCAAAAAAATTCTTAAATAAGTGGATATTTTTAGTGGAATTAACCCTACCCCCCCCTTAACGAAGATTTTCATGCAGTTTAATCTGCTCGATCTGATTCTGCAATGAATTTGGCCCATAGTCCCCTCAAACATTCATAAAACTGCAAAAAACCGCGATTAAGCGCCCGGGTTAATGGCGTGTGTGCCGTCATGGCAGGCACAAGTGATGAGTACTTTACGATGCGGGGATTCGGAAACTCGTATCGGCGTCTGGTGCGGGTGAGAAAGCAGGCCCGCAGGCGTCATCATCCAGTGACTGCAGCTCTTCAGTACTGGAAAACTTGGCTACTGGAGAGTATACTATTACAAGAAACAAATTCCCATCTATGCAATAAGAGTCCTGATCTATTTTGTTACGTTTATGGGGAGTTTGAGCCGGTAAAAAACCGCAGAACGTTTTCAGGTAGATTAAAACGAAATTATGAAGAATGCTTTTGCATTCAAAATACAAATATGGATTCAGCCTGGGTCCCACACTTTATTTGTTTTCGATTTAATATAATGTTGGCACGATGGAGAAAAACCAAAAACAGAGAAAATTTGAAATTTACAATTCCCATGAGCTGGACTTCACCAACTAGTTCGCATAACTGTTACTTCTGTATGACTGAAATTGCCGGTTTTACTTCATCGAATAGAAGTAAAATACAGTACGCCAATGTTTCATCAGCTGTTAAGTCACAGAAAACAGTTGTTGTTGATGAATCCGAAGCTCTTGAAGAGATAGAAGTAGAAAAAGAAGAAGTTCCTCCATTGGCACTTCTTCTTTTTCTACTTCTATCTCAGAAGAGGAATAAGAAATTTCTGAAGATGAAAATCCCAAAGACGAAGATTTCATGCCAGATGGGAAAACGAAAGACCCTGAAACATTTACTAAATGATCTCATACGAGATTTAAATTTGCCCAAGGATGGAGCTGAACTACTGGCATCAAGACCAAAAAATAAAAATATGTTAGTTAAAAAGGTAACGGCATTTGAAAATAAAAGAATTCGATACCACCGGACAACAGTTTGAAAGTTAGGAAAGTCATTCTTCTAATTCTTTTTATACGTCATTTTCATAGATTTTACAATTTTTTTGCATTTTCAGATTTTAATCCTGTATTTTGTTAATAAACAATACAATAAATTTATTTAATTGTGTTTAAAAGAATTTTTCCCATTTTTTCAGCAGCAATTTTCTGCTATTTTATCCGTTTTTTGCTATGTTTGCTATTTTATTCGAATTTTCGCTATTTTTGGGGTTTTTTGGGTCGAAAAACATGCCCGTAGATAGCTGGCACCCGATGTACAGACAACTTTTTTTTTTTGTGTGCCAGTGTTATCTGTTTGTTAGTACATCTATCTAGTCCACCAGTATCAAATATGATTGACGAATGACGCCATTTGCAAAAGTTATAAATTTCTGACAAGATGATTAAGGTTGCTATAATTCTGAAAGGGTTTCTGTCGTACTTTTGCCCATTCTTGTATAAGGTTTTTGCGTTTTGTGCTGTTCTGCGATTAACAAAGAGCTAGAGAATAGCGCTTACGTTGAAACCAGTTTTCTTAAGGCAAGCTCCAATGTGGAAAATCAAGTTGACTTACCAATAAAATTCTTAAAAATTTAACTGACGACATTTTAAAAATGCATTCTTACATACCTACATAATAAATTATGGTTTCAACACTTCTTGCTTGACAGCTGTTTTCTACTAAATGTATTTCGTTGCAAAAAAACGAAAGTATTGGAATTTACTTCCTCGACCAGAGATCCATTGATGGCGAAGCTGCTAGTTTTATGCACCATAACGTTCATATATGCGTATGTAGTGGTATAAGAGTATATCTTTGATTAAAAAAAAAAACACAAATGTTATGAACCAATTATAAGTTTTTAATTTCATGGTTATGTTGATTTTAGCCAATTTTACGAGAGGTAAAATTTAGTTCGCAAAACATTTAAAATTGTATACGAAAAATTATGTTGTTAAATTTCATACTATCTCACACTATCAACAAATCGGGCATTCCCGTACTCCACAGAGTTGTTGTCAAAATGCTTTCTCTTTGATTATCTCAATCCTAAAAATTAAAATATAAAGTCCCAATCCTGGTGTTATTCCATTGCAGAGATAAACAGGTGTCGAGGCGATCAGGTAAAAGAAGCAACACAAGTGTTCTTTTTTCCTCTGAATTCTTTTCACTAAAGATGAAAACATTTCATTTAAAGCCCGACAATTTACAAAAAAGGGAGAATAATAAGTAAATTGACGAAAATAAATCGAATCGAAGTCTTAAGAAACAACAAAAGCTAATAAAAAATCCACCAAAAGTCATGTTAATACACTTTTAATGAGGCCATTCAGGCATATTTTTTGTTGTTTTCACTATTGTTTTTATTTTGTGAAGCTATAAATAACTGTCATTGTGCATAGAGCACCAAAGTGAGCCAACGCTAAAAATATGTACGACTAACCGAACACTTAGTATTCACGACACTCCATGGCGTATGAGTGACTAACATATACGCAAACTACCGATCCCATAGAGCTCAAGGAAAGTGGTAGGAGGTGAATGCAATAATAAAAGCAAAACAGGTAGGTTGACCACTTGGCTCACTTCATGCGCCTCCATTCGCCTTCATTCTCCTTCATTCAACTAGTAATTCATTCAAATGACAGCAGCGACTTAGAGGAAGTGTACAGATAACTCACCGTCGAGGCTGAGTGTATTGTTGTTTACGATTGAAATTTAAGTGCCGCCAACCGCATTCATATCTTGTGAAAGCTGTCGTCTATTGGTGTGAGCTGTTGTTGTCGTTCGTCGTGTTGCATGCCACTTAGCTAGCGTGTGTTGCGCTCTAATTTCAACTCTGTCGCGCATAAATCTTCTGTCGCCACTAAGGTAAGCGCCTCAGCGTTTGAGTTTGTGCCTTGATGCTTACTTGATTTGCAGTTTTATCAACATGTATGCGCGTATATGTATGTGTTTCTGCATTCATGTGCGTTTGCATGTATGTAAAGACTTGAATGTATGTATGTATGTAAGAGCTTTGCTTTGCCAGTTATTATGCGTCTATGTATTTGTGCATTCATGCGCGTAAGCAAAAGTGCCCCAATGGGACATTCAGCCTCCTAAGCGCTTGTACTCTAATGCAAGTATGAGTGTATATGTAAATAGAGATCTGTGTTGAAAATAAGAGCAGCTCAAAGTATTGAATCTTGAAAAAAACCTTTTTCCACCACTTTTGGGATTTCCGGTTGATATCGTATACCGATGCTTTCTGATCAGCTAGATCTACGCCCCCCATCAAACGATTATAGTCCACAATAGCTAAGGGACAGGCAACTTTTTTCTTCTTACCGTCCTTTTGCTTCCTATCTTCTTCTCCTATGCTCGGCTTGTGACAGTTGGAGACAACAAGTACTTCTTTCGAGTCCATCCAACGAGTAGCTAGTAGACCATCGCAGTTTATTTGGAACTGGCTTTGCCCACGTTCTAGTCGCGACCCGAACTCCGGTGTTTCTTTTCGATTTCTCATATATGCACCAATGGCAGGAAATGGAATGGATTTCATCAATGTTATTGATGTGAAAAATCGATCGAATGCAACAGCCACATCATTATCACGGACAGTACCTGCTAATTTCAAAACCACTCTTTCTCCAAGAGCTCCAGAAAGATTAGTGGTGACATCTTTACCAGTGTATACATTCAAATCGTATGTATATCCTGTTTTTGCATCACATCGCAACCAAATTTTAACACCGCGTTTGATTGGTTTCATAGGCATGTACTGCTTTAGACTGGACCTACCTTTGAATTTTGCCATACATTCATCGGTTGATTGAAAAGGACTATCACTTCGTATTCGCATGAATTTTTCTTTCATACATGAAACGACTTCGGAAATATAGTAATCTTTTGGAGCATTATCAGGTTTGTCACAATCATTTAAATATAGTTTCGAATTAAGTTCGCGAGAAATACTTTGCTTTATCATTTCGTTTCCCATTGATGCGTGTTTGCTCCAATAATCATGTAATGATGGCAAATGGTTGTAGTGCATAATCATAGCCACGCCTAAAAGCACCATTATTTCATGTTCATCGGTTAATGCTCTATTAGTTTTCTTCTCTTTATTAAGTTTTTTTAGTCGCTGATTTGTGCACTGTGCAATAAAAATACACAAACTTTTTGGAAAAAATTCTCTAAATACATGGAACTCGGTAGACCCTCTGGGAAGATCTACCAGAACTTGAGAGTTTGTTTCTAATGGCATTCGAAATTTGGGTTCGAAACATCCATCTTCTATGATGTTAGTCCAGGTGGCAATGGCAGGTGCTTCACTCACCTCATTCTCGCATAATTCTTCTTCCTCATCCACACTCGAATTTATGTCATCGGCAGCATATTCTTCGTCTGATTCGGAATAGAAAGCATCACTCTCACCTTCATAAGTATTATCTCCATCTGCTTTGCTGTTCCCAGAGTTTGATGAACGATGGTTTGTAGTTACTCTCAGATGGGCTAAAATCTTCCTCTTCAGAGCTTTCATATAAAATATCTCCAACCTCTTCCACAGTGTACTTTTTCTTCGACATCTGGGAAAAACCATATTGGTACAAATAAGTCCCATGTAAAATGCAAACTGGGACAATAGATCCCAAGACATACAAAACTATATGCTACTCACCTTTACTGATATTCTAAGAATGTATTAAATGCAATATAGGGAGAATTCTAAGTGCACTATTTACTGATTCGATGCTAACGCAATGACGATCGCGGAACATATGTTTTTGACATCGTTTGTCTTGCCATATCGTCAAAATTTCTCAACACGTGCTTGTTAACTGGATCAGTGGTGCCACGTGTATTATAATTACGAATTTTTTTGGAATTTTTTTTATAAATGAAACCAAGAACTTTTATTGGGACAGCTAAGATGGAAGTTTGTATAACAAAACTAATAAATAACTTTGTACGAGACTGGGACATATTGTCCCGGTAGGCGTGAAAGGGTTAAAGTTCTAATTTCTATGTAAAATACTTAAAACAAATCAACAAATTTTCAGAGAACTTCAAGCTTTTTTATGCAAAATTTGTAGAAATATTTAGAGTATGTAATTTTCTAGCTTACTGTGTTTAATTACATCAAAGTGCAAGTTTGAGGTGGCGCACAATTCACCTTGTTTTTTAAGATATTTTTTTTTTCGATGGAGGTTTTTGCGATGGAGGTCTTGCGCATCTTCTGTCGAGCACTTGTTATATGGAAGAAAAGGCATAGCACCGTCAACTAAAAAAATTACCAAAAATCAATGCGAATTTTTAGCCCCTTTAAGAAAAAAACTGCCTTAAACTGGCAGTGTATTATATTAAAATTGAGTGAGCAACAAAACTGCATATCCAGATTTTTTTTTATATTTTGATAAAAAGCTCGTAGGTTTGATTAAATTTTGTTTAATTTTTAAAATTTGGAGCAAAGTTTATCGCTTTGATTTATATGGTTTTTGTTGTAGTATGCGCTATACTTTTATAAAAAAATAATTAAAAATAAATAAATAGTCAAAATTGTGCCATATGTTGCGCTGCTATTATTGTTAACATAGCTGTACGTATACGTGAGTGTATGTGTGTTTGCTTGCGTCTATGGTTGTGTGCTTGAGCACACTCTTCAGTCGGTTGCAAATGACTCTTGAGCTAATAGTGTTGAAAGTGTACGCTAGTAACGGCTGCCAAGGAGGGCAATTGCAATGAGGAACAAAGTGAGAGAGAGGGAGAGAAAGAGAAACAGAGAATGGAAGCGAAGGGAAGTCGTCACGCTCATGTGTGAGCACCTGCGGAGGCAACGTTCTAAAGTTGGCTGCGAGTTGGCAATAAAACCTGTTAAAATTATTGTTATTACCCAGCAATGTTACATTACAGTTTGCTGCTGTCCAATGCTGTTTACGCGCACACACACACACACACCCATGCACACACTTTCATCTTACTTACGCTGACGTATATACATATGTATGCGCGTGCTCCACATATGCTTTGAATTTGTAATTAAATGGCTACAAGCTAATGTCACCGTAGGTAGTTTCGCTTGCTACAAATATACCGTTATATGCACATATCTACAATCACTATCTCTGCACCCTACCTTACAATTGTCAACAGGCGCAGCGCCCTGCATTTTATGTGATTTTCTTTTTTTTTTTACTTCCACTGTCATTTACCGTCATCGGTTGTGGTTGATGACATCTGCGTGTTTTCACTCATTCACTTATTTCACTTCAACACAAATTTAAATCATTTATGCACTTTCTGCATATGTATGTGTGTACATACATATATGAGTGACCACACGGTTGACCTTCTTTCCCTGTCGTGCATTTGTTCACTCTTGACCCTTGGCTTTCGACTTGCTAATAGTTCATTTATGGCACTTTATTGTTCTTAATGTGGTGTACTATTGCATTTCATGGCGTGCGAGACGCTTTAAATATAATTACAATGAACAAACACAAACACACACATGCACACAAGTTGAAGATTTTATTGGCACGTAATCGCAGTACATTAAGTAGAGAGCATTTCTTTGTAGATATTTTACTGTTTTACTGTTTCACTTTGCACTATTTATGGTTTTTGGCATATTTACTATACACTCACAGCTCACGTGAATAATGGAAACATATTAACGGTATTATTTAGAACAAATAAATGCTTTCTAGTTCTCTTCCATCTGCACCCCAACACATTTACCCCCGTTATGGCTGACAGGCTGCTACGTGCGTAAATACAGAAGGCGAAGTTTAATCGAATACAGAGGATGCTTATGTAGTGAAGTCAGAGGGTCTAACCTGCATTGCGATTCGAAAGTCAAGACGAAGACGATTTGAGAGAAAATTAGCACCCCGTAATGCTTTCATACATCAGTTCTTCTATCTGTGGGACACTTGCAAGATGCATCGATAACAGACTATCTGATTCCCAAGATTGATCTGAACAAATACTATGAAATACGAATACCTGACAGGAAGGATTAGCATACCAGAGTCAAACCAAAACATAGTGATCACCATATTTATACTGACGGCGCAATGGACAATGACACTGGATTGGTAGTATACTCGGAAAAATTATACTTAAATTACTCCTTTAGAGTCTCAGACCGGTTAAGACTCTTCCAAGTTGAGATCTACGCTATAAACAGAGCCGCAAAAATGATAAGATTAATGGACTTACCTCCAGAAAACCTTACCATTTTTGTTCATAGTCAAGTAGCGATCAAGGCAGTGGCCTCAACGCGTACCAATTCAAGATGTGTTAAAGAATGCAGGAGGTTGCGCTCGTTTATCCAACTACACAACACCACATTTGATAGATCCCCACTCTAGCGTGGAGGGAAATGAAAAAGCGAATGAATGTGCAAGAAAAGGCTTAGAGCTTGCCCTTCAGCGAGTGACAGAGGGGAAAGACTCCGTCAGAAAATATGAGATTTGCAAGTGGTCTTTCGATTTCTTTGAAACTTTCGGAAATATTAGTTCTAGGTAAGATACATTCGAGCCTAAAAGGATTTTGAAAAATTTTCAAAATTGAGTCATCTACGCCATGTTGAAAATCGGGACCGTGTTTTTTTCAAAAATCAATATTTCTTGAACCGTTGGATGGATTTCAATGCAATTTACAGACAATATAGAAACAAAGAAGTAGTTTAAATTAGTATTATGTTAAAAAAAAATTCGAAATTTTGACCAAAAAAAAGTCAAAAAAAATTTTTGAATCAATTTTTAGTTGATTTGGCCAGTTTTTTAGATTTTCTGTTATACACGTAACGATTCCTTATGATTTAACCTTTATTTTGAAAAAAAAAATTGTATGGTGTCTATAATAGTTCTCGAGATATTGCGATTTTAGTGGAAGCGCGCACGCACGGTTCGCGCTGCATTATGTGTTCCTGTATGAAGTGACTGGAGCAGACTGCTGCAGGTCTGTGCGCGTTTTTCTACTCCCGCGCTGCGTAACCGCGAACTTCACGGTGCGCGCTTCCACTAAAATCGCAATATCTCGAGAACTATTATAGACACCATAAAATTTTTTCGTTCAAAATAAAGGTTAAATCATAAGGAATCGTTACGTGTATAACAGAAAATCTAAAAAACTGGCCAAATCAACTAAAAATTGATTCAAAAAATTTTTTTGACTTTTTTTTTGGTCAAAATTTCGAATTTTTTTTTAACATAATACTAATTTAAACTACTTATTTGTTTCTATATTGTCTGTAAATTGCATTGAAATCCATCCAACGGTTCAAGAAATATTGATTTTTGAAAAAAACACGGTCCCGATTTTCAGCATGGCGCAGATGACTCAATTTTGAAAATTTTTCAAAATCCTTTTAGGCTCGAATGTATCTTACCTAGAACTAATATTTCCCAAAGTTTCAAAGAAATCGAAAGACCACTTGCAAATCTCATATTTTCTGACGGAGTCTTACCCAGAGGACATAACGAACTACCCACTGTGATTGATTTGAGCTTTATCGCGAAACCAATAGAAGGTGGCTCTGACTACTGACTGCAGACTCTCTAAAGGGTTCTGGATACAACTGTAGCATAAAAGGACAAAATGTCTGCTTGGCTTCAACAGATCAACTACCAGCTCCTTCAAAGGTGGTATATCGGGTCGCAGCCCGATCGCCCTATTGACTGACAAAATGAGTGTACCTGACTTCTGCAGGAGTTGCGAAGATGAAGAAGAAAATGAGTCGGTATAACACCTCCACTGCGAATCTCCTGCACTTCAAAGAAGCCGTGCCAAAAATATTGACGATTATTTCCTTGAGGATCTGGGAAATTTGGAAAATGTCTAACTGGAAGGACGAGTTACTTTCTTAAATCTAAACCGTTATTTATTAGTAACTGTGGTTGATATAAAATGTTTTAGCTTTTTTATTTATTGAAGTGAAACCTTTTAGGCGTCGATGGACGAGCGAGGATGGAGAGTACAATTTCAGGGCCATGCAACGATTTGGGGATTTTCGTTCCGCGAGAGAGAAAAAAGATATAACGCAGAGGAAAAGGAGAGATACACTTTAGGCTATTTTTCCTGAGTTTTCCTTGTGGCTGCTAATTTCTAGTGAGAAATAACACTGCCTACTTTTTAGCGTTGTTTGTTAGTGCAAAATTGTTCGAAATATATTTTTGGTGCCTACTTCTTGGCGTTATATTTCCTTGGTGCCTACTGCTTGGGGCGTTTTTTGGTCCCAATTTTTTGGCGTCTTTTTTTTTTTTGGTGCCTACTTTTTGACGCTTATTTTTGTTTCCTGGCTAGTGCTTGTGCGTGCTATAAAGTGCTATTCATGCCGGCGTCGGATTTATTGGCATTACCTTGCGGTAATTTGTGGCGTTGCTGCGGTCCTGGAATTGCTGCATTTGTGCGGGTGATAAACGCTCGGAGTAGTGCGCGTTGTTGCCACGGTTTGTGTCGGGCGTTTACCTACGCTGGTCGACTATTCTTCGTTTTTTGTAAATTTTGTCTATTTGTATTCCCTGCAAATTTTCTGAATGCATTTATATATATTATATATTCTTTCTCTCTCTCTCTCTCTCTCATTCTCTCTCGGGTCTCTTCCTCTTGCTTTGCCTGCCTTGAAAGTGTCACTTCAGTTATGAGTACTACCTTACACGCACTTTTTTTTTTATAAAAGTATGAGTCATTCCAAAAAGAAAATCATCATTTTTCACGTTTTTATAAAATTATAGCGCATTAGATTAAATGAAGTGGGCCTCTGGAAAAAGAAAACTTATGGAAATGCCAGCCTATTTCGGCCTCGGTAGTCTAGCGAAAGTGCATTAGCCTGCCATCTCAGAGGTTGCCTGTTCGAATCCTACGTAAAACACGGTCCTCGCACTTTTTCAAATTTACCTTCTTTCCCTGTTTCTAGAAACAAAAAAAAAAAAAGAAACAAAAAAAATGTCATTCCTTAAACCCAACACTTTATCCATTCCATACTTACTCCCGCACAATAGTCAGCGCATTATTTGCATTGTGGCTGCTAAAACAAGAAAACACCTACAGCTACAAATTGCATCAGTGGCGCCAGCAAGAGGAAGCGGGCGATCGCGGTAATAGCGCAGGCACACCAAATTTAGCGAAGTCCTCAACCCTCTCTGCCAAACTTCTGGCAGAAAAATGTGAAACACAGATGGCGCTCTAAGCAGTAAGAAGGAGTTGTTCCTGAGCAACGACAGGTGGGCATTTCCACCACTTAGGACTGGTAGCGGTAGGCTAATCACTTACCCTGGCAGACATCAAATAGATTAACGAAACCAACGCAAGACAAGTCTTGTCGAGGCTCTACGCTTCCGAGAGGAGTGAATAAGGGGGAAAAAATGCTAGTCTATTATTGCGACGAACTCAGCACACCTCAGCGAGGACTGATTATATCATTCCAACGGTGACATTCAATACGAATTTTGCCATCCTCTTTCCATTTTAGAGGGAATGGAGTAAAGAAGTCTCACTAAACAACTTCGACACTAAAATCTATACAGATGTTTCCAAATGATTGTGGTGTTGGAACAGGGAGAATTGAAAAAGCTAATACTTGCAGTATCTTTCCGGCGGAGGTATTGGCAATAGGTGAAGCTTATAGGCTAGTAATCGTAGACTTCTCTTTTATCTTCTCTAAATTCTTTCGATTAGTAAAGCTGCCAGTCAGGCACTGGATTCGGCTACAACAACCTCTAAAAAGGTGAAACAAAGTAGGAGCAAACTTACCAGCTTTATCAGAAATCATAACGTTACCTTAATCTGGATCCCAGGACATCATTGAGAGAAATGAAAAAGCAGACAAAATGGCAAGAGGGGGATCTGTCTTGAGAAACATTCTTGCAGAACCGATATTCACACCACTGGATTGCACCCAGAATGCAATATTCTCAAAACACCTACGAATCTCCGACTGCAGATGAAGGGATCATACGACATGCAAAACTAGCAGAACGCTATGGCACTTCTACAAAGATAAACAAATGTCCACATTGACAAACAGGAAATGAAAGGATGCCTGCAACCAGCAGTGATAACTGGCTTCTCGTTCATAGGAGAGCAGGCAGCCAAATGAGTGTTCCTTACAATTCATAAACCATAGATATAATCAAGCGCAGAAAAAGGAAGCTCTTTCTTTTTGAGAACCTCATAGAACTGGCTGGTATAGGCGAAAATAACTTTGAAATTGAAATTTGAAAAGGTCGAGCCAAGGAGCACTAGGAGATTTGGTGGCTCCTAAAACACTCAGGTTAAAAAGTCCATTGTATTTAGAGCTCTGGAAAGATGGTAGATAGTCAAGGAGAAAAGAAGAAAAGTATCAAAGAAAGAGATACGAAAGAATACAGACAGAGATAGAGATAGTTAGTCCTGTGAGATTTTTCCAGATTTTTTGACAAATCTGTAAATATCCTCCAGTTTTAGAGAACGAATATTACTCATTCTCATGACATCGGAACCGAAAACTCGTAGCCGTGCTCTAGCAAAGGCAGGACACTCACAGATGAAGTGCTCAGTGCTGTCCGCCTCCTCCAAGCATGACAGGCACATTGGGTCCTCAATGATTCCCATGGTGGTCACATGCTGATCCCATGGGTTGTGTCCTGTAATAATACCGACCATCAACCCAACGCCTTTAGTAGAAAGTTTGACAGTTTTCTGTTCGGACTTGTCACAAAACACTTTGCAGTTCGGAAGCGTTTTAGACTGGACCACCACTCTTTAAGTAGATTACGTACATAATCGCTGATCAAATTCATGATTCCTGCGGAACTGATACCGATTATTGGCTCTGGCCTTTGGGGGGCTAATTCATCGGCAATTTCGTTTCCTTGAACACTGGAGTGTTCTGGAACCCATATAAGTACAAACCTGTTCTGCCTTGCGACAGAATTAAGCTTCTTCTTACATTCTTGATTGATCTTTGAGGTTTGCTTCGCGTTCTCCGGGGCCTTCAGTGCAGCTTGACTGTCACTGAAAACTCCAATGTGTTTCCGCTCTATCTCCTCCCGATTATCCATTCGGTTACTTTCAGGATGGCAAAAACTTCTGTTTGGAAAACAGTTGCCATTTCCCCCATAGCATGGTGATATTTATTACTATCGTGTAAGTAACATGCGGCTCCAGACCGTATCAGACCCATTGGTAAAGAAAATATCCCTCAAATCTCCCTGTAAGCATTCTGTATTGCTCCATTGCTCACGCAATCTGACATCAAGGCCAGAGTCCGGATTGTGGGCTTAACACCATAGTCTGCCTCCTCCAACCACATGATTGATCTGATAAGTGCTGTGTATATCCATAGGACCACAGCACGTTTCAGACCCCAGGTTTTACCAAAAACCTTACCAAGTTCCCCAATCGTACATGCTGGATATAATCGTGAAGAAATAACCGTATACTGCTACTTGTCGGTAGCGGCGATGTGGCAACAAAATTTGCATAAGATTTCTAAAAATTTGCCAAATTTCCATCAAAGTGACCAACCTTTTAGATAGAAATGAGAAAATAAAGTAGTGTAGATATACATTTTTATAGCCCACTAAATTCTAGTGTAATTAAGTGTAAGCTTGAAGTAGCTGAAACTTCCGTTTGATTTTTGATAATTTTTTCCTTGACGGTGTTACGCATTTTCCTCATATAAAAAACTGTCATGCATTCCTTATATAGATTAAGTTTTTATAGGAAAATAAATGAAATTAAACCAAAATTAAATAAGCAGTTAAAATGTGTCTATATGAGGTGCTCTTATAAATTTGTTGTAATCATTATAGGCCTTAACACGCTTTCAGTTTACCACCTCTTAAATCATTTGAGAGCTGCAGTAATTTGCTTCTCAAATGAAATCATTGGCAACTCGCAACTCATTTAAGCATTTACTTACATATAAAACTCTTTTAATTTAAAAATTTTGCAAATATGCAATCACTGAATAGTCAACTGTTATCTGCGAAATAATACAAAACAAAATAAAAACCGATTTCAATAATTGAAGCCAACATGCCGCACAAGCACTGAATACTGATTGCACAACAATCTGCGCTATTGTGCTCTAGCCTACCACTTAGGTGTGCATGTATGTGTACATGGATGTAATTTTGCTGTTTGGTTTTCGTAAATACTTTGACCACATAATCAGACACAATTTATCGCACAGACACCAATATCAGAGGCACATACCTGCGTGTGTGTGTGCCTATGTGTGCGTGTACGAATGGTTGTAATGCCTATAAGCGATCAAGCCTTGGCATATCAAAAACAAAAAACAAACTTCAATTTGAACGCAAGGCAACAACACACTTTCGGTTTCTCTCTGCAAAGGTTAATTCCATGTAATTTGAAATTGAATTTATATTCGAAAAGGCAAAATCACAACACTCACGTTCGCTCGCCTAATAAGCGCATTATTTTAATTGCATGCATAGATCTGTATGCTGTGTGCGCCTAAAACTATGCTGCCTTGCTTTGTGCAAATTACGATAATATGCCGATATGACAGCGCGCCTATTATTGTATGAGCATCAACTTTACAGTTTTTGTTGCTATATGTATGTGTGAGTGTGTATGGACTACATTTGTTTATAACTTGTTGTTATTGGTGCTGTATTCAGTGGCATTACCCGTTCTAAAAATAACAAAAATGAATTGGCAGAATAGCGCGGCTGGAGCACGTGCGCGTGTATGTGTGTGTGTGTCTATGTGTGCAAAGAAAACAAAACACAATTAACAATTCAGTGTAAATATGGAAACGGGGATTTGCGGCTCAAGCGAACAGTGATTATATTTTCATTAAGACTTGAAAATTCTATTTTATTTATGAAGCAATTTGCGATTGCCATACAATAAACAAGAGCTTAATAACAAAACTCTTTTGGTAAAATAATCCGATAATAGATTTCATATTTTAGCTTTCATGGATTCATGGAATTGTTAAAAAATAGCCATGTAATAATTCACTGCTTCTTATTTTCATGCTGTTGGAAAAAATGCTATTGTTATTGCAACAAAAATAACAGTATATGAAAAGTGTTATTTTTGTAGATTTTAGCTGGTTTTGTTAATTACATAATATTTTAGCCAAAATATTGACGTATTGAAGGTAGGCTTTTTCGTATTAGTTGATTATAAATTTATGCGAATGCTAAAATATTAAAAAAAGGGGAAAAGAGGTTGCGTGAGATACAGTTGCCGTTTTGTGCAGCGCTTTTTCCCTGAACAACTGGTGTCAACTTTTTTTAAAATAGTCTTTAAAATTTTTTTACGTTGCAGTTACATAGCGCATTCAATTTTAGTGCAATAAAATGCAGTTTTGAACTCGCTCCCGTTGGTTTTTGACAAATTTTAGGATTCCGAGCATGTTGGAAAGCTTGATGACACTGACTAATTTTTTCTTTTGATTTGTAAAATGTTTATGAATTTTTTAAAAATATTGTAACTTAGGTTTATAAGGCTTTTGTTATAAAGGATGGTTAAATTTCAAGGGCCGATATTGCATGTAAACCGCACCTAAATGTCAATTTTTTTTTACATTTCATGCGAAATTTTTCAATTTGAATTCAATTTGAACCATGGAAAGATACACAATCGAGCAATGCGCTAAAGTTATTCAGGCTTATTAGGAAAACGGCCGTTCAAATCAAAATGCATAGCGCGCACTTCGTGATTTCTTCGGTCAATTTAATCGTCCAAATGAGCGTACAATCGGAAAAACTGTGCAAAGGTTTGAGCAAACCGGGTCTATAGGAGATGTGAAAACACCAGTGCATGCTCGTACAGCTCGTATGCAGAAAATATTGCTGCTGTTCGCGATAGTGTGGTTGAAGAGCCGTCCACCTCAACTCGTCATCGTGCCCAACAAATGCACCTCTCCCGCTCGTCGTCGATGAACATTATGCATTAAGACTCCCATTTACACGCTTACAAGGTGCAATTGACTCAAGAACTAAAGCCTTTTGCCCATTTCAAGCGTCATTAATGGTCAGAATGGTGGCAGGAAATGGCAACAGTGGCAATTTTCGAAGAAAATCATCTTCAGTGATGAGACACATTTTCACCTCAGTGGATTCGTCAATAAGCAGAATTGCCGCATTTGTGCGAATGATAATCCAAGAGAGATTGCCGAAAAACCAATGCACCCACAAAGACTGACTGTTTGGTGCGGTTTATGGGCTGGCGGCATCATTGGGCCGTATTTTTTTGCAAAATGAACTTTTTATGGCCCGAATTGGAAGATATGAAGGTGGACGGTATGTGGTTTCAACAGGACGGTGCCACTTGTGCGAAAAATTTGATGGCCGAATAATCTCACGTCGCGGCGATGTCAATTGGCCGCCAAGGTCATGTGATTTGACACCGTTGGACTTCTTTCTTTGGGGTTATTTGAAGGAAATGGTGTCCGTCGATAAACCAGTAACAATTGGGCACATGAACGGCATAGAACCTCAGCGTCATCGAAAATTTGGACCCTCGGATGGAGGTGTGCCGCCAAGGCCGTGGCGGCCATTTGGCCAATATTTTGTTACACAATTTTTTGATGTTTTGAGAAAATGAATTTCAAACTTTTTGTCGAAAGTAGCTCTCACTCAAATCTCGTTATGTCTGTAAATATTTACTATTTCTTGACTGACGTTTTGACCCACTTTGTGGAACTAGAATTTGACAAAATTTTGACCACATATAAAATCGACGATGGAGAATCCAAAAATTCAATAAAAAAATAATAGCCTATGAGCACATAGGCTATTGTTATACTAAGGGGACGATTTGTTAAAAAAATTGCATTGTCTTCAAAATTAACACCGGCATTTAAAACTTAACCACCCTTTATTACGATTACCCGCCGTGGCTGGAGTTATATAATCCATTTGATCAGTTTAATTTATGAGTACTTTTTCAATGGCTAATGTCGCCGACATGTGGCTGATTAAATTTTGGAGGCAAAAACTTAGTCAGCATTTCTGTCACTGTAGCGGCAGCTCCTTTTACATTTCGAAAGCAATAAGGACCGATGATGGCGCCAGTGCTCTACGAATTTCGCGAACCGATTTTTTTTTTTTTTTTTCAAAGTTTTCGAAACGTTAAACGATTTATGATGACTTGACAAACTTTACTGAACTGAAATGTGAACAGAGATACAGTTTGCAATTCTCTGCTGTCGAACCCCAGGTATCGATATCAACAGTTCTCATGTAGCTGAAAAACCAGACGATATAAAGAAGTATGGAACTAAACTGTCTACATATCCTA